>LPNX010398360.1:200029-348000 GCA_001517045.1 Pseudotsuga menziesii
CGGGATTGGAAAATACACTAGGGGTCCATTGGGATCTTATGAGATTTTTCCAGAATCAGATTTGGAACCTCATTCTCATGATCATCAAGTAAATGCTCCCCAAGATAGGCTTACATTCACATGCAAAAATTTTTCCCTTACACATGAGTGCACGGGAACAAGCATGTGCATTGTCAAAGGGATCATAGTTAATGTCTGTGAGGATGACATGGTTGAGGGTGAAAGGTTAGGTGAAAAGGAATTCGGTGTTTTTGTGGAAGACATAGAAAGAAATTGTGAAAGATGTAGGATTGGAGATAAGTATATACATTGTTTGGTTAGATGGTCAATAAATGAGTTGGTGGACAATGAAGGTGAGATTACAAGGGTGAATGAAAATTTCAAGGAGGCGCCCAATTAAATGGTGGTATGTGATCTTATAGAGGGCACAAGTCCCTTAAACACATGGGATGGTGATCTTTATAATGAAAAATATCCAGCCTCAATTGCTATGCACTTAACGAGTCCATATAAAAGGATTAAACGAGTTGTGGCTACAAAAAAAGTTGGAAACTTTCAAATACAGAGAGATGAAGAGAAAGAAACTGATTTTTGGTAGTAGATGAAAGTTGCAAACAAGATTGTCTTCAACATGTGGATAGGAAATCCATTGCAACTGCTAGAAGGGGTATGGAACTCTTAAAAAAATGACATTAGGGAATTTGCCTTGAATTCACTCCTTTCCAACACAATCATGTCAAAGATCCATGGCCATGGCCTACCTCCTACTATTAGGAAAGTAAAGGACATGAGGTTTAATGGAGATATTATTTGTAAGAAAGCATGGTACAAGAGACATAATATTCCTCAAAGCACCTTCTATACTTATCAACATAACTTCCAATAAGGACCCGTCAAAGGAATTCATGGTAACACCAAAAAATGCAAACCACCTGCACATACTGTGGCAACCATAGAAATATTGCACAAAATTGTCATGGATAATTCATATTTTTCACTGAACCAAATGCAAAAAGTTGAATAAGATGGAACGTCTGCTCCTTTAATACTACTTCCATCAACGTACACCCAAATTTCTTTGTTAAAAGAGATCAATGAGGCTCTTCAAGAGCTCAATTTTCCATCAATATCACAACAAACAACGAGCAAGATTTGGAATAATCATTTTCCATATATGGCATTCTCAAAGAACACTAACTTCAGTAAGTGTAGTGAATATATCATGTTGAAAGCACAAATGAAGACAATGACTACAAAAGAGCTGGAAGAAAAGGCATGAGCTAGACTGAAGAAACAAAACAAGATTGTTATGTGTGGAAGATATTGCTACTATTCCCATAGAATTATGTCACAGTGGTATCCAAAGGAATACTTGAGCATTATCCATGATAAAATGGACAAAACAAAGACTTCAATCCCAAGATTACATGTCAAATCAAAATCTGTTGCAGGAACAAACTTGGGTTTGTCATTTTCAGGTGTGCTAAAACATGGGCATAACACATGAGGTTTTTGTCATTTATCCCTACTATTTGTACACATGGGATCACAATTTATCAGTACATCTCTTGCAAAGTGATTGGGGACCTTGAATACCCACACCTTGATATGTATCGTGATTTGCTTGATGAGAGTGGAAGTTCAAGAAACCCACTTTCAAATGCATTACTTCAAAACTCTATTTACTCAAAATGTTGAGTGTACAAGGATGCTTTCCTATCTTTAAATGGAAGCTCAAAAAAACAAAATCTTGATTTTAAACCTCTTCCTCCACATTTATTGTTACAGTTGGACAATGTAGCTAGTGATAATAAGAATCGTTATGTTTTCATGTTTCTATCACTATTAACTGCACTTGGTGTCGTCATCACTATTGAGGTTGGGTTCTTACTTGTGGGGCACACCCATGAAGACATAGATGGAACCTACGGAATAATGTCTTCCAACTTGAAAAGCACAGATATATATTTTTTATCTAAGATGATGTATACATATTGCACAATAGAAGAAAAACAGGCGTTTCCACCTAAACTTATTGGCAAAGTATATGACTTCAAAAATTTTCTTAATGGGTACATCAAGGAGGGGAAAAATGCACTAGTTGGACATCTTAATGTCCAGTACTTCCAATTTCTTGTACTCAATGATGTTCCAATTATGAGGTATAAAGAATCCATCAGAGACATTAAGTGGTCGGAACCACAGTGAGTTGTTGAATATAGATGATGAAGGTCGACCTATATTTCCCACATGGAAGCCATCTTTCTTACATCCCAAAGACAATGATGTTTATTTAAAAGAACTAAAGGAAGGAATAACATCATACATAAAAATGTGGAAAGACACTATTGGCAATGAGAATTCACCAATTGTTACATAGGAATGGAATAAAAAAATAGATTATTGAAAAAGAGTTCTTGATGCATTAGATGGAATCTATAATGACCATACACCCTTGGACGAAAGTGATTCTTCTTCTGATGATTTTTGGCCCAAGATAAGGAAAAATGTTAATGTTGATGGTAATGCACTCCATGCAATATCAAGTATTATGGATGTGGATTTATATAATGTGACAGATGAACCGGTATATGTTGGACCCAAGTGCAACAAGCCAAAGCCAACATTCTATCCTAGAACCTATGTAGAGGAAAGGAAGTTGTTTCTTGTTAGATCAGGTAATGAGGATGAAGGAGAAATGATTTGGATGGAAAAATCCACCTAGATATCTTCCAGGATGATGACAGCGAGACCCTTCATGTAAATATTGATTGGTGGCAGCCTAGTTTAGGGAAATACAAGGGAAATATTTTAGAACAATATTGGGTACCAAATCTTGATGACACAGAACTTTGATCTATTCCAATTAATACCATAGTTTGGGCATGGATGCCAAAGAAATAAGATTGCGGGAAGACCAAGATAAATAAATGTGGTGTACAAGTTGTACTTGATCTGCTTGAGTGGATATAAGGAGATTAGGTGGACATGATTCATGAATGTAATTTTTCTTTTTGAATGAATTTTAGTATACATGAAGAAACATTTTTCAATGTTTGTAGTATAATAAATACTCTTCAAGATACTTTTTGAGGAATTTTATATTATTTATTGCATATATGAAAATTTCACTTCAAGTTCAATGTTAATTTATGTGATGATACTTTATGCGAACTAGCTAACACCATTCAAATTTTAACTTTTCAATTTGTCTTTTATATCAACACAACATGTCACTATATCAAATGTGCATAATTATATTCATTAATGCATGTACAAAACCCTTACCTTATTTATTATTATCTTTTGCTCGCTCTCTTCAATACCACTTTGAGATTTTCATTTTGTTCCCCTGATGATTGGTGGAGTGTCCACTCGAAATGTAGGGATGTTTCAATACACAATTTAATTCCATAAACTCTATTTGTCATTATGATTAACTGTGGAAATATTCATCCTCAATCCGTACTTGATCTGCTTGAGAAAATATAAGGAGATTAGGTGGAGATGATTAATGAATGTAATTTTGCTTTTTGAATGACTAACTAATATACATGAAGAAAAATATGTCAATGTTTGTAGTATATCAAATTTTCTCTTTAAGCTACCTTTTGAGGAATTTTATAGTATTTGCTACATATATGAAAATTTTGGTTCAACTTCATGTTAATTCATGTGATGATACTTTATGCGAATGAACCTAAAAACATCTTATAGACTTGTTTTGTGAGTAAATGTAAGGAACTTGCAATAAGTTTTGATGTGAGTTTTCCCTATTATTCGTTATTATAGTTGATATAAATTTAATTGTACTACTATGTTGCATTTACATTCATAACTATATTTTCTCGTGTAGACTTTAAAGTGGTGCCAACTTTGTACTAGTATATTAACTTATACTCAATAAATACAGTACTAACATTTTGAGTGTGCAGGTTTTATCAGTTTGTCATCATTGTGATTGATTTTCTGGATTAAACTGTGTGAACATTTTTCAGACCAATGTTTTGAGTGGACACTCCACCCATGCTTGTTACGGGAACCATGAAAAACTCATTGTGGACTGAAAATATTTCACATAACTTAATCCAGAAAATCAATCATTAAGTAGTAGCATCATGTTAGCTTTAATTCATGTTAGACATTATCATCAAATACATTGCATTATAAAGACAATTTAATCCATGTGAGATTTAATGCTGATCATAATGCACTGCATGGTATATAAGTATTATGGATGGAGATTTTGATAATGTGACAGATGAACTGGTATATGTTGGACCCAAGTGCAACAAGCTAAAGCCAAGATTCAATCCTATGATCGAATTTGAGAAAGGAAATATGTTGCTAGTTAGATCATGAGCTGATGATGAAGGAGAGATGATTTGGATGACAAAAACCACCTCATATATCTTCCATAATGATGAAAGTGAGACTCTTCATGTAAAGGTTGATTGACGGAAGCCTAGTTCAAGGAAATACAAGGGAAAATTTTAGAACAATATTGGGTACCAAACCCTTACATTAAATACTTTTTAAATGGGCCATTCTAAAATTGTGCCAACCTTCTACTAGTATAGGAACTCAACACCAACAATGTACTAGTTACCATATCAAATTATAATTCAATTTCTTAATCATAGTAATATATACAATATTGATGTCATTACATAAACTTAATCAACTTACCATTTAATACAAACTATAGATAATATTAATAGAAATTATGTAAGGAATCAAAGTCTAAGAATTTCATCATTTTGAAAGAATCAAAGTCTAAGACTGTCATCATTTTGATCTGTCACGGAGGATTAGAAATGTGTAATCTAGGTGTTAACACAATCCCTTTCCTTTCATGTTGTAAAGGGTACTAGCTCAATGGAAGAGCACCTGCATTACAAGCAGGACGATGGTGGTTCGATTCCTTCGTGCCCTAACATAAATTAATAGATGATATACAATCTTAATGATAATATAAATACTGCAAGATATCTATATTTTCATTATAAATATGCTTTTTTCAATTAAACACATTGTTCAAATGCTTCATAAATAAATAATGAACACTTGCAATAATTAGTTTAGTTGGTTTTTCCCCTTTCCTCTTGTATATGAAAAAAATCAAATTGTATT
The DNA here is from genome assembly GCA_001517045.1 of Pseudotsuga menziesii. Classification (NCBI taxonomy): domain Eukaryota; kingdom Viridiplantae; phylum Streptophyta; class Pinopsida; order Pinales; family Pinaceae; genus Pseudotsuga; species Pseudotsuga menziesii. The sequence continues at coordinate 205,163 of LPNX010398360.1, forward strand.
GCGCTAATGCTATTCTAGTTCATAATTGATTTTTCTTATTAAAACATCTAATATTAATAAATAATGAAGGCTTTACTAACATCAATATGATTAAATAAATTTATAGGTAAGAAATTTCTCAAGTTAATCTATTATTCATAAAGTAAGCATTCATCAACTTAGTTTCTAATACACTACCACTGCCAACAACAATAATAATAAATTATGTTGCTATTTTAATTCATAATTTACTTTAATCATTACAAGGATAAAACTTAGACTTTAAAGTCATAACATATTTTTTCATTTTGATTATAAGTGGTGCCAATTTCCAAAAATAAAACAACATACATAACAAAGACAAAAATAATTACTATGGCAATGTTTATAATTGTTGTAGTAACAAATACAATGTTGATATTATGTCATAAAATAATTTAATCAACTTAACATCTAATACAACCTATAAATAATATTAATATAAATTATGTAGGATTCAAAGGCTATGACTTTCCTCATTTTGAAGGAACTCAATCTAGCAAAAGTTCTAAATTTTAGATCTAACCCATCTAGTTGTAATTGAGATGTAATATTTCCTCTAGTTCTAATTGAGATGTAATATTTCCTTTTGAACAGTTGAATACTAAATTTTTACTTGAAATAAATAAAAAATATTAATTGAGAAAGTAGTTCATTGGATTAATTATTCCAAATTTAATGGAATAGTTCTTTGAGTTGATTTTTCTAGATTTAATAGAATACGTATTTAGAGATTTCCAAAAAAAACAATGTGGATGAAGTCCTTGTAATAGAATATTTCCAAATTTAATGAAATATGTGTTAACCCCTTACTTCTTCATATGTTTCGAAGGGTCCGTCTTCTTGAGAGGTATTTTGAGCTCATTTTGTATCATCATATCCCAAGACATTTAAATGAAGTGGTTTATTCATTAGCTAATTATGTTTTGGATTGGTACTTAGCTCATGTTTGATGTTCATTTAAGAATTATCATATGTATAAAGATCATAAAAAAACATAATAAGTAGTCATTCATGTACAAAACACATCACATACAGACATTTCTGTAAAAAAATTGTTATATATATATATATATACAACCAATACCAAGGAAAAAATATAACGCCATAAGCTTTCAGTATACCCAAAAATCTAAAACTATCAAGTTTTCATTACATTAAAAGGTTAAAAGGTAAAAAATCTAAAGCTTCAAAGCTTTCAGCGTATATAATAAAAAATAGGAGTCACTCTAGACTAATCCTCGTTCTCATGGTAGCACATGGAGGCACGATCTACCCTACAGAGTAGCCTCCCAAACTGGCCTAATACCCCTGCAGTGTGGCACTCATAACACCTAGAAAGGTCATCAATCGAGATATCCAAAACACCATTTGTCATTCTCTGGAGTTTTTGTTCAATCTCTTTTAGCTCCTTCTGTTACACCTAATTCTCCTCAACACCAAGTTATGAGATAGGTGTCTCATTGTTTTCCTAAAATTCCCTAAAGACTGAAGTTGAAAAATGAGTAGGAAACAGTAATTTCTTACTCTGAGCCACCACCACACTTTCCCTATGTGCAACTATTGGTACTCATCTCATCAATGCCCTTTTTCCATTTGCAAAGAGAAATGCCACTACCTGCTACACGTTTACAAGAGGCGATGCACCTCTAGATAGCACTACCTGTATTCTTCATAAAAAGTGTCGTGCTCGACTTATGAAGGAAAAAAATAGAGGTTTTGAGAAGCTTCTCAAATATAGCCTTCATGGAACCTCATCCCTATAAATTAGGACAGGTGTAACTTGAGATCCCCTATCCTAGGGATGGTCCCTCCACCTCTCCCACAAAATCCTCAACCTACTCTATCCTTTGAAGCCTTTATATGGTATCTCACCCCTCATGGAAAAGGTGAGGAAGAATGTGTGATAACATCTAAATTCTGGCCAAATTTATTCAGATTCTTGAGTGATTAGGAGAGAAGTTAAAAGCTTTGAGGAAAGACCCCATTGAGAAGAGTACTCAACACCAAGGCATCAATTGTGTTCTCTCTTTATTTATTTCTTAATCCAAATATAGTTTCTTTCCCATAAACATTGTGTATCTTGTTCTTATGCTTTATGTATTGTTCAACTCCTTGGTCTTTTACATAGGCTAACAATTTATCTTGTCACTCTTACTTGGTTTGTTTATGTTGTGTCTATTGCAGGATCTTCGCATAGTTCAAGAAAATTGAGGTTCAAACTTTTACATCCTATAAAAGATAAGGAGAGCAATTAATTCAAGTAGTTCAGTTAATCCTAGGGAAAGGTTCTTTATTTTGCAGGTGTTTTGTTCTTGTTTTGAGTCATTCAAGCTAGGGAAGCAGCCTTTGTCAGCATTGGATAAGTATTTCTAGCAACAAAAGTGGCGACCATACTGGGGAGAGATCAAATTCTTGGTCTTGTAGTAAGCTTTTATTCAATTTGTAATTTCAATTCATAGATCATATTTACTTGTTAATTTGAGCGATTTGATTTAAAATTGGTATATTTGTCTCTGTTTACCTCTAATTGTTCATGTTTCTATATTTATTTGCTATTTGGATTCAGTATATAGGATCTAACACACTTCTTGCTTTTCCCTTTTTATGTTTTCAAAATCTATTTGGGCCACCGCACCTAGGAAGAGTAAAAAGTGCAGCCACCACACCTTTTGTTAAGGAAAATCGTGGTGCCATTGTAGGTTCAGTGTGGAAAAAGGGCAGTGCCACCACTATGTATTTGTTTGCAAAGCACAATTTCAGGCTTCTAACTCTCTGTATTGATCTATCAAAGGGCGGTGCGAGGTATGCCTATGTGCCCTTATTTTATTTTTGAAACTTTGCATATAAATATTATTTTATGAGTGTTTTTTAGATTTATTTTTTATAGTTACAATCATTGATCAAAATCTAGAAAGGTTTATAGGCTTGATTTAATTTCATCTTCAAGAGTGATTATTGATTTTGGCCTTTAACGATTCTTCTTCTTTGTCTTTGATATGAAAGTTAATACTTTGAAAACAAATCATTTGATTTAGATATTTGATAGCTATTGTATTTCAAAGGAAGGAAAAGATTTCATCCTTTTGTTTTCTTCATAAATTGTAAAATATTTCTTTTATGCTCTTTATTGCAAAATTGAGAAAAAAATCATAAATTTTTAGGGTAGAACGGACTCTTGATTAGTCTGATAAAATTTCAAATGTTCATTGAGTGTTTCTTCTTGTTTTTTTTTCTTCTCATTATAATAAAAGAAACAAAACAAAAAATATTCTAAGTTAGTCTTTTAGTTGAAGAATTGAAAGTGTTTGTGTGAAAAATCATAGCATCTTCTCTTTTAAAAGTGATCTCATTTTTCTTTTCAAGTTGCATTAGAAATCTTTGTTTTCTTGGAATATGAACAAAAGACATAATTTAATATCACTTTCTTGGTATTTATTTGTGTTTTGAAAGGAAAAGAACCGAACCTCTATCCTTATTTTACGTAGGGCATAATCAAAAGTTAAAGTGAAAAACTTGCACTTGCATACTCGCATGGTTTTATATTTCACTTTTCCACCTCATGCATCCACTTAAATGTACAAGATAAAATTAAACACTAGTATAAGTTAAAATATTTATCAATGTGTGATAGGTTAGAGATGTGTTTCATTATCTTTAAACATAGGAGTTGTCATTTATTGCTTGAACTGCATCCTAGGGATCGTGTGTTTCTTCCAAGTACTTGGTTGTGTATCGAACAAACTTTCATGAACCCTTTAGGTATATCGAAAGGTACTTCACGTACTCAGTAGTATATAGGAAGGACCCTTTTGAACGATTGTGCATTAGACAACACTACTATGGATTTGAGATCCCACGTACCTTGTGTATATCAGGAGACACTTATAGGGATCCTAATACTAACTGATAAAAAACCTTTGATCATCCTATCATCACAATACACCGATAATTGCACTCAGGAATATTTCTATGCACGTACCATTCAAGTAGTCGGGTATTCAGGAAAGGGTACGGTCTCGATCCTCCTTGTCATTTTTTACTGTTGGACCCTGTGGTATATTGTTATTTGTGATGATCTAAAAATACTATGAGGATCCAAACCTTAAATCCAATACCATCACATTTTTTTTTTCTTTATCTTGAGTAGTGCTTGTTTTGCTTGATTAGGTAGAGGTTTCTTGTTGAGATCGTTTTTACCTGTCAAGCTAGTTAATCTCCCTTGGAGACGGTCCCTTTATATACAAGGATTATCACTTGAGTGTCCTTTGAATCCTACGACTCAATATCCTATGGAACAAGAGATGGAGATTAATTATGAAACAAGAAGTGCATATATTCCTGAATTGGAATGGGTTCCAGTTACAGAAGAGGGGGTAAGTTTTCTCCTCCTTCTAATGTTCCTATTACTGATTATTTAGTACCACCTATCATGGAAAAATCCTCATCTAAAGATCCATATTTTTTCATTCAAACCCCTACAGGGGCTATGTTCAACCAATTCCACCTCGATGACCTAGTTTCCATCATGTTTGTTCCAACTCTTCATTTTGGGAAACCACCTTTGGACAAGCTATATCTAAATTCGGTTCTACTAGTGTCGCTAATTTCTCACCGATGGAACTAACCCCTAACCCTAGAAGAGGTTTCTCTTATCTTCTTTCTAGTGATCTTCTTGGTAGGTATTTAAATCTCCCTTCTAGTTCATTTTTTTCTAATGCCCCTCCTTCTCCAACGATCACTAGACTCGCCACTTGGGTGGGAATTTCACAATCTGCTCCAAATCCAATGCCAAATTCTTCATTGATAAGTCTCCCTATTTCTTCCATGATTTTCTCAAATGTTGGAATTCAGTCTTTCCCATCCACATCCTATGCAGCTAGAAGACCTTATGTACCTATTTTGCATAACATTTCAAAACCCACTCCTTGATTGGTAGGATCTAGTGGACCTGCTAGTTATTTTCCTATTTCATAACCATCTGCATCTGCTTGGGCTCAACCACAACATCCCACTGATAGTAACCCATACTATAGTTGGGAATAATATAATAACCCTTTATACATTCCTTACCCAGGAATTGTTGCTAATCAATGGATCCAAACTGTTTATGGACCCCAACCCGAGCCTAACCTAAATCAACCATTTGTAGGGAAAAATACTCCCATTTACCAACAATTTGCAGGTTATTATGGTCAAAATCAACCGACATTAGGTCCTACTAGGGTGGCCATGTCTTATCAATATTATAATTACCCACAACCTAATAGGAAACTACCATTTTTGGAAACCTTGGATTTTCCTTATTTTTCCAAATTGATTAATGATCGCATTCTACACTAGCCTTTTTGGCCAACTATTCTAGTTAAGTTACCATCATACATTCCGAAATTTGATGGAAAATTGGGGGAAGATCCAAAAATCAATGTCATGACCCTGCACCTATGGTTTTCATCAAACTCCTTGATGGATGATTCTATTCATTTACAGCTATTCCAAAGAACTTTGACCGGTATGGCCATTAAGTCATACATTAAACTTCCACAACATTCATTTATGGATTTTAATTTGTTTGAAACAACATTCCTTACCCATTTCTAGCTACCGATTCATTATGAGACTGGTACAGATCTATTGACTTGCTTTCGGTAAACTACCTCCACACACAATTCTGATCACATTCATGAATGGAGGAGACGTCGAAGTTTGATCAGGGCTCCTATTCCATATCAATTTCTAGCTAACTGGTTTATAAAGTCATTGTTTCCCCCTATTGTTAGAGATGTGTCTATGGGAGGTGTTGTTACTAAGGATTAGGCTATTAGTCATGCTCAATATTTGGACTTGGTTTAACCCCAGTTCGGAAAATTATATGATTTGATTCCCAATGCTCCTCATCACAACACTGAATCTAATAATCCACCTGTTGAACCTCTTGTGGATGGTGTTCTAGGTACAATCCAAACCCCATCCACAGTGAAACCTGCAAAGCAAAGTTCTTCTCCTACTACATCATCAAATCCTACTATTTCTGTCAAAGTGAATGCATTCCAATACTCATAGTCACCCAGTAATAAAAAGAACGACAAAGGTAAGACCAAAAAATTCAAAAACTAGCAGGAGACTCCAAATACTACGGCTCCATAGAATGAGTCAAAACCAAAAAGGAAAGCTAAGTATCCCTGCATTTTGTGTGGAGATGATCACTTCACTAAGGAATGTCCTCCATGTGAAGATATCAACAAATTTTTGAAAAATAATCCTACACCAGCAGTTCTAATTGACCCTTTCCCATGTCAACAACAATTAATCGATCATACATCTTTGCATGGTGGCTCTTCCTCCATGGAGGAAATCAAAATGATGTCCGTTGAAACCGTTGGACTGACCACACAAACTCATACATATGATAAACCTATAGAGAAAAAGGATGAAGGTAATTCTTCCAAGAATACTCCTTCTGTTAATCCTTCTTCTCTGTCTCCTTCTAATGGCCCTATTACAATTGAAAAACTTATTATGACACAATTTTACATCCTCCTAAGAGTACAATCAGGAAATTAGTATTTAAACCTAGTGCTCGAGCTACCCAATTCTACAATATAGTCGAATATTTATCTTAGGCACCTTGTGCTATGTCCACCTTGGAAGTACTCCAAACTTTCCCTACACAACGTAAAAAATTGTTTTCATATCTAGGTGCCTTAGATCCATAGAATTTTAATACAACTACTTTTAATGTGGAGAATTATAAACCAATACTAACTCACCATATCGCATTTCAAGTCGTGACCAAACTGATGGGTAGGAAGGTTCATTGTATTATATTGGACGAAGGAGGATCCACCTCGGCCTTATCTATGTCTTGTTGTAGGGCCATTGGTTCTCCTGAACTCAATCAAACTCCAACTACATTGGAATATTTTGACAGGCAAGTTTTTTGAGCTCTATGGTTTATTGCCGTCTTTGTCTATCGGGGACAAGACGTTTCTATTCAAGTAGAAGTGTTCGATGCATAGTTAGATTGCAACCTTTTGTTAGGGAGAAATTGGTTTTAGAGCATGATGGTTTTATTCCTCATCAATATTTCACATTGTCCAGATTCCTCATCAAGGAAAGACTGAAATTATTTATCAACTCGATTATTGCACCCCAAATATCACATCAACCACAACAAATAATATTCCTTTGTTGGGGAAGTCACCCCCTCCTTATCAATCTGTAGTAGTCAGAATTTTCGAAGACTCATCCCTTATGGGAGTTTTTCCATCTACTGCTTCCCCTCCTAGCACTCAAATTTCTATTGTGAACATGATATCTTCCACTGTCAATGACATGTCCAAAGGAAAAGAAATTGCTGAAACACCTTCTCTTAGTCCACCTAAAGCCCTATATCATGCCATCCAATCTACTTCTGATGCATACGTCGATGACCAACATTTAGTAACATCAAATCCTTACCATCTACCTTATTTCCTAGATTCCCCACTCTGTACTCTTAACTATATCGTATAGAATTTCTTGATGGATGAGTCCATTATGGAGATTATGAGTTCAGATGAATATTTATGGGAAGATCATCATCACAGATCCTCTTTCCTTCCTAATTCCAATTCGGTAGAATCATATTTTTATCTCTTATCATTTTTGATATCGTCGAATATCTTTAGTCACCTATATTATTGCAAAGTGTTGATTCTGAAGGGAATCTGTGTAAAATTACTCAGACCATCTCCATTGACATATCGGTCAAGCCAGGAACTCTTGAACATGTTCATATAGGACAAAATTGTTCAGCAGCAGAAATTGAAACTTATCAAGCTCTTTTCATGGAATTTCGAGATGTTTTTTCCTGGAGTTACAAGGAAATTCCTGGGATTGATCCCTCAATCATTATCCATGAGATCAAAACTTACCCAGACGCAAAACCTGCTAGGAAGGAACACTTTCAAGTCCACCCTAGGAAAGATGAAGCGATTAAAGTTGAAGTCGAAAAGCTTCTGAAGGATGGTTTCATTTATCCCATGCCATGCACAGAATGGGTATCTAATATTGTTCGTGTCGCTAAGAAACAAGGAACTATTAGGGTTTGTATTGACTTTAGGGATTTATATAAGGCTTGTTCACATTAGAGGAAATTTGAGGTCTAAAATGGGTCTCCTAAGGAAAATAATAAAATAATAGTTATTAATTTTGGAGGAAGAATGAAAAAAACTACTTTTTTTGTTTGTATTTTCGACATATCTCCCTGTGTTTTTACTCAAATTTCAAGTGGGGGAGCTCGTTGGATGCAGAATTTAATTCCACATCCAACGAGTACCACACTGCATGCTTTTTATGGACCCCACTACCCCAAAAACAAGAAATACCTGAAAAAATGTGATGATGACATCATCATCACATTTTTTCAAGAATTTCTTGTTTTTGGGGTAGCAGGGTTCATCAAAAGCATGCAGTGTGGGTACTCGTTAGATGCAGAATTAAATTCCACATCCAACGAGCTCTCCCTCTTGAAATTTGAGTAAAAACATAGGGATATATGTCGAAAATACGAACAAAAAACGTAGTTTTCTTTTATGACAAATATTTCAATTCAACCATTATGGTTGACTCATTTTATTGAAATTCTATTGGTTCTTGAATTCCAACTCACAAAATTTATTGTTGGCGCGTTTTCTTATAAGGCCCATTTTAGACCCCAAATTTCTTCTAATGAAGGACAATTACCGTACTCCCTACATTGATCAAATCATCGACATTTGTGCTAGAAGTGGCATTTTATATTTTATGGATGCATTTTCCGGCTATAGTCATATCTAAATACTACCCACTGGTCAACACAAGACGACATTGATTTTCCCATGGGGAACCTTCTCCTACCGAAAACTTCCTTTTGGCTTGAAAAATGTCAGAGCTACATTCCAACGAGCCATGTCCTATTTCTTCCATGATATCAAGCATATAGTGGAACCTTATATGGATGACCTACCTTCCCATTCACAACAGCAAGAGATTAGTTCAGGGAATATTTGAGCCATTTTCCTTAGATTTCGTCATTATCATATTCATATCAATCCACATAAATGTGTTTTTTGTGTAGAGGCGAGAAGTTTACTTGGATTTGTTGTTTCTAAGGATGGTATTTGTATTGATTATTTGAAAATTGTTGCCATCGTGGACTTACCCCCTTTGGTCGATATTACTAAACTCTAAATTTCATAAGGGAAGGAAAAATTTATATGTCATTTAATTTTGTGTGCAATTTCACAAAAAAGGTGCATGGTTATATGTGTTTGTTGAAAAAGAACACTATGTTCATCTAGGATTCTCTCGCTCAACAAGCTTTCGATAATATAAAATAAGCAATTACACACTCACTTGTATTGCACCCCCCCAATTACTCGAAATACTTTATGTTGTATCTTGTTGCCTCCACTACTACTATTAGTATGGTTTTAGTGTAGGAAGATTCAAATGGTCAGGAGGATGTGATTTATTATCTCAGTAAGAGCATATTGGACTCTGAAACTCGATACTCACATGTGGAGAAGTTGGATTTGGATACGGTCATCATCGTGCAAGGATTTCATCACTACATCCTACTTCGCACTACAACTATTCTTGTGGACCAAAACCCCATGTATTACATCATGTCCTGTCAGGTACTGGGGGGGAATACTCTCACTGGATTGTTTTCGTGCAAGATTTTGACCTTGAGCTCACCAAGACTAATTCAAGGAACTCCTTAGTTTTTATGGAGTTGATGTGTGATATTCCCCTTGCTACAATGGAAACTAAGCCCAATGAATCATTACCCGATTATCTTTTATTCCTCATTAGCACGAATGACCCATGGTATGGATATCTGATCATATATCTCCAGACTCAACAATTTCATCCTAATTTATCTCATGATGATCATCTACACCCATCACCATATCAAATACTATCTAATCATAAATGATACCTTATATCGAATTGGCATTGATTCCATTTTGCAACGATATTTAACCGATGACGAGGCTGAATAAGTATTAAATGATTTCCACTCTGGAGAATGTGGTGGTCATCTTTCAGAGATGGATACAGCCTAGAAAATCCTTCGTGTTGGTTATTTTTGGCCCTTGGTATTTAAAGATTTCCATGAAGCGGTTAAAAATTCCCACCATGTCAACTCTTTTATCCAAATAAGCACACCCACCCTACTACGCTCTGCCCCATCATTCTCATTGTCCCTTTCACCAAATGGGTGTTGATTTTATGCATTGTAATCCTACCTTAGCAAGGGGGAATGGTTACATCATTGTAGCTATGGATTATTTTATGAAATGGGCTGAGGAAATGCCTATGTAGAGGATGGAAAAACTGTATCCCTATTTCTTCTTAATCATGTCATCGCCAGGTTTTGGGTTCCTCAATCCATAATTACTGGTCACGTATCTCATTTCTGTAATTAGATGATGACCGAGATGAGCACTAATATGGGTTTTCGTCATGACAACTCAACCCCGTACTATCCATAAGTTAATGGCCAAGTTGAAGCCATTAACAAAATTCTGAAGACCGTACTTTATAGGATGGTAGGGGAACATAAATCGACTTGGCACTTAACTCTGTTCTTAGCACTCTAGACCTATAAGAACCTCGATAAAAATAGAAACCATTTTCATTCCTTTTCAATTAGTCTACATCCTAGAATTTGTTTTACCCATTGAATGTGAAATTTCGTCATTGAAACTAGTTGTCGAGTTTTTGCCTAATACCTCGGCAGCTCCTAATACCTCGACCGAGGAAGAACGTTTCCTTTATATTACTAACCTTGAAGAATCATGACGAGATGTTGCTTTGTATAATGAATCGCATAAAAATGTATCAAGGCTTAGTATGATAAATCGGTTTAATCTTGTGTTTTTAACGAAGGAGTTCTTGTTCTGGCATATGATTAGAAGCATGACAAATTAGGGAAAGGGAAACTGGAATCAATGTGGTACAATCCCTATATCATAAGTAAATTCTTATAGAAAGGGGCCTATGAACTAGTATATTACAACGAAATACCTTTCGAGAAGCATGACAATGGGATTTACTTGAAAAGGCACTATGATTAAGATAATTTGCATCAGTACCTTGTACATTTGTGTATATTTGACTTTTGGTGTGGTTTGAAAATTTTGGTGTGGTTTTGGAATCTTATGCATCACTTCTTATTTCATGTTATCTTTTCACTTTGCAGATGATTCATTAATATGGTTTTTCAAATGGTTCCAGTTGCCATACCCTGAATCTTGCTTCAGCGGCCTAGGTACTTTATTCCCAAGCCCATGATTTAGTTATTTAATGGGGATTTTTCCTTGGTCCTTTTACCAACAATGTCATTGAATATCATGTAGTGATAGGGTTTTTTAAAAAGTCTTCCTCTCATGATATTGATCACATGATATTCAATGATATTAGTGGTCTCTGAGTTGAACCACATCTACGCCATCTGCAACCTTGTTCTCCTATGTCACTTTTGAAGAGTACACCTCCTTGAACGATCATTTGAGTCTATTACCTATCAACATATTCTAAGAGCTTATAATTCAATTTTCGACTCACTGCCTAATTACATGTTGGATTGGCATATTTCCCACTCTTGACATTTTGATGCATGAAAATAACATGAGAAATTGTAAATAAACTTTGTAAAAGATAAAATCAATGTAAATTACATTCCATTACAAAATTTCCATAGGACACAAAAATGTGGTCTCGAGACCTAATATGAAGCATCCTATCTTTCAGTACAATAGGATAACAAAAACTGAAGCTCGTGACTTTCAACATACACCTCCTACTAAACCCTATCAATGTTCATGGTAGCACATGATCTCTCTCACCACTCTACGTAGCAAGTAACCAAAATGTTCTTACACACCAGTCATTTGTTGTTGATACCTCCTCGGGAGGTCATCTACTGAAATATATGGAATGTCTAATGTGAGCCTATGGAGGTTCTCCTCGACCTCCTGCATCTCCTCATTGACCTCCTGGCATACAAATCGAGCTCCTGCTCTCCTGTCATTAGGTGAATACCCTCCTGGAAGGGACATCCCAACATCTGCATAGAAATAAACATGTCTCAATACCACACATAAAAACCGAAAAATCATAAAAAAATATAAAAACATGTAGTTCACTGTCTTTCTTACCAAGATCACCCCACTACTCGTGCTCAAGGAGAGATAAGTGTGGATCACCATGGACATCTGTTCCTGCATAGGCATAGTCCTCAATCATTAGAAGCTGGTCATCTAACCAGCTGAAGAATGATGCCTAGTACTTGACTCTAGGGCCCCCGCCATCATGGTGAGCCATAACCTCAACCCACCGTAGCATACGCAGATCTCATGCCTCGAGTTTGTTGAAGGCCACTTGAGGCCTCAACAAATGGACTCTTAGTAAGAATAAAGACACTAGAATGGTCCAATATCCAACTTGCTTCAACTCACCACAATGACATTTGGTAAGTTGGTCCTTGAAAACCACTAATAAGGCTTCTTCCCACTTAAACATGATCAATTCCATCACCTCCAGGGCATACAACATATTGGCCCTGGAATCCTAGTGTGCCCATGTTTCTCGAATACTCATTTAATAGTAAAGAGGACCGTCTTCGAAGGAAAATACACCACATCTTTGATAGGGATTTTCTTTCCACTCATTTGAGTTCCTGGAAAATAGTATTGATTGACGAGGCCTTGGGTAGTCACCTCCCCACTTCGTGTACCATTAATTGAGATGGATTCTCCCCTCCTGGAAATCCCTATAAGTAAATAGATGTCTTCTACCTCCACTATGAGTATATGTGCATGTGCCCCCACCTCGAAGTACTGCTGCTCAGGATTCCACATCCTAATAATGTACTCCAGTAGTATGAGTTGGGACCTCATACTGAGCACCTGGAAAAAATTCAGGAGCCCACACTCCCGAAGTGCACTAACCATTCCATTATTATTTTCCCCACAGATATCATCCAACTCATGTTCTCTTTCCTTCCACACAACCATTTTTGCTCGTTCAAACTACCAAACATTTAAATAGAGGTATTAGAAATCATTTATGATCATTTTCAAACCATAAAAATATTTTGTTTGGCCCCATTTTTGAGTTTTTTAAGACTGATTGTGCCACTGCACCTTGTCCTTTCAGATAGAGCAGTCAGACCGTGTTTCCCTTTGAGGAAATGTGTGGTGTCACACAGCATTGTGTTTCCCATAAGAGGAAAGTGTGGTGCTGGAGAGGCATATTTACCCCTTTGAAAATGGTCCTAAAAACCCTAAAAATGTCAATAAAACAAAAATGGAAACCATGAAATTAAAGGGAAAGAGGTTAGGAATTACCTAGTCTAGACAATTCGATCAATGATCGCTCGTAGCTCTCACAAATTTCACTCCAAATTTGGTCTCCAAAAGGGTTTTTTCTCACCAAGGATGGGTAAAAATGCAAATGGTAACTATTTTTCACTATTTTCCACTTTTATTTACCATTTCAACTTTTAATTTTAATAAATTTATTATTTTTACCCATAGTAGGGTCATATTTTGCCTAGTATTTTATGAAATTGGTGTCTAATGATCTATTAAAGAATTCCAAGTCATGTAGAAGTGATGTTTTTTTATATGGACGATTTTTATTTTCTCCTTTTTCATTCTCGGTCAAAATTAAAAATCTTTCGAGTGCATTTTTAAAACTTTATTCGTGCTCGTTAAAGAAAAAGCTTAAAGAGGACTCCAGTAAAGTTGTTAAAATTGTTTACGAAAAAGAAACCATAATGGAGTCCTATTTAAAATATTTTCTAACTCTTAAAATGAGAAAATATTGTCGAATGAACTTGTCACCTTCATGCTTGTAAAATTACTTGAAGGGTCATCTCTCCGACGGTAGTTTACCCCTTTCCGGTTCGGAATGACTATTTACGAAAAAGGTATTCTCTAGTCATTGACTAGAAGAGTTATCTAGGGTATTATTTTATACTTTTTCGAGCCTCGAACACTAAATTTTGTTAGAATAATCAACCCATAGTTACCTACCTTAGACATTAAATTAATCATTTTTGTCTTATTTTCCTAGTTTCATGTGTCCCACCTTATGCAAGTTGTCATTTGCCTATCCATAGTGGTAAAACTTGCCTATTTTGACTCATGTAGTGCATGGGAAACCTCAAGGAATCAATTCTACTTTATTCCTGGTCTCTTAGGCGCCCTTCTGCTTTTTCTGCTTTATTGCCTGCTTTTTCAGTGCTTTAAGGCAATTGGGAAAGTTTGACTAGGTGAGGTGAACTAGTTTTTTGTCCTCCACATCCTCCACTCTTTTCTCCTTTGAAAAGCATGTATTAGTTTTCATTCCATCACTCTTTAGCTTGCCTAGGTGCTTTTTCCAATTCGTGAGCTCCATGACTGTTTTGGAAACTACTTTATGCACCTATGGGGGAATTGCTTAATTTTAGTAAGCCTGCTTTTGACTAGATTCGAATTGCCTCCTCATGCATTCGAATATCCTATGTAATTATTTAATGCAGCGACCTATTATGTTACAGGGTTGGCTATTGTACACTGAGTTAATACAGTTTAGTGTTCAGCTCCATTTTCAGTCTCTTTTGTGAGTGATTTTGCATGATCAATTGATAATTATTGTGAGTAAAATTGTTCTATCACTGGGTTCAATTTCCACATGGTATCAAATCCATTGTAGATTGATTTCTCTCCTTCAAAATTGTTTTGCAGGTTCGACATCAGTGACTGGGAGCCTTCTACTGACAGCCGAGACAATTTCTGAGCTATGGATCAATCTCAGAAGATCATCTTAACTCCCTTCAATTTATTTGAATGCAAAGCAGAGATGGAGATATTGTTGAGAGCGAAAGTCCTCTACAGGGTGAATATGGCAATAGAAGCAGAGCCCAATGCAGCTACAGAGAAGATTAAATGGCACAACAGGAGGGATGAGGCCTATGGTCTCCTGTGTCTGAGTATTTCCAGAGACCTCCTTTTCCATCTTGATGGATTGACATCACCGAATGAAGTATGGGAGAAGCTTAATAATATTTTTGGAAAGACAGATGAGATGAGGGGACATCAAATCAAAAATGAACTGATCTCCCTGAGTCCCAGTAGCTTTGAATCTCTGCAACTCTATTTCTCCAAGTTCAAAGCACTTGTTTTGCAGCTAAAACAATGTGGGATCGAAAAGAAGGATGATCAGCTGGTCTTGGCCATTCTCTCTAAGCTTGGCCCTAACTATTCAGTGTTTGTTTCAACCTTCTATGCCACAAAGTTGACAACTCGAACCTGGAAGATGCCTAGCCTTGCAGATTTCATGGAATCTCTCACACAAGAACAGGACAAGCTGGTGATGATGGGCACCATCAAACCATCCAAAGACCAAGCTCTGGTTGCTGAAGATTTGAAGGTGGATTCAAAAAGCAAAAAGAAAGCTAAAAAGCCACCTGAGAAAAAGAGAGACAAGAACAAGTCTCCATAGGAGCCACAAGGTTCCAAGAAGAACTACCAGAAGAAGAAAAACAAAGGAGAAATGAGCAAGTGTGCATACTGCAAAAGGGAAATCACATTGAAATCTCTTGTATGAAGAAGCAAATAGACATGCTGACCCAACTCCTGGAGAAGAATGGCATCTCCCTTCCAGACAGCTCAAAGAAGAGAGAAGGAGGATCAAGTTTAGATGACAAAGAGAGAGTTCATGCATTGGTTGCTGGCACCTCAAGCTCACCCAGTTTTATCATTGATTCTAGAGCTTCAAGACACATGGTTTTGACCAAGGAGGCATTCTCCTCACTTGACATGTCGAAAGGACCACCTATAGTATTGGGAGATGACTCTCTCACTGAAATTTTGGGCAAAGGGAGGATTGATCTTGATCATGGTTAGTTCAGCAATGTGTTGTATGTGCCTGGTCTTGCCTCCAACCTCTTATCAGTGTACCAGATGACTCACACTAGGTCTCCAAATAAGGTCATATTCTCCCCTGATGAAGTTGAGATCACAAATATCTCAAGTGGTAATGTCATTGCAAAAGGAGTTGCAAATCATGCTCAAAAGGTATACATGTTCTCACACTTCCTACCCTAATCAAACCCCTCTACTCTTCTGATTCATGCTAATGAGGAAAGCAAGCTTTGGCATGAAATATTTGGCCACCTAAATTACAAGTATCGTTCTGATATTAGTGAAAAAGAGATGGTCATAGGGTTTCCCAAGATAAAATTTTCCAAAGGAGTCTGCCAAGGTTGTATCCTAGGAAAACACCCAGAGCATAAATTTGAGAGAGCTAGTCATGAGAGAACCTCTGCACCCCTCGAGCTGATCCACAGTGATGTTTCTATCCCATTCCCTCATATTTCCATGAGTCAGGACAAATATGCATTGACTTTCATAAATGACTTTTCCATGTATTGCTGGGTTTACTTCCTAAAACACAAGTCTGAAGTTTTTGGCCTCTTCAAAGTATTTAAGGCTTTGGTTGAAAACCAGTCTAGGAGGAAACTCAAGGTCCTCAGATATGACAATGGTGGTGAGTATTTCAAGTCTGAGTTTATTAATTATTGTGCAGATGCAGGTATTCAGATGTAGCATTATATCCCTTACACACCACAGCAGAATGGTGTTGCTGAGAGGAAGAACAGATCACTGAAGGAGATGGCAACATGCATGATGGAGGCCAAAAATTTTCCACCAAAGTAATGGGCCGAAGCTATCAACTATGCAGCCTATATCCAGAATAGGGTGCCTCATAAACAGCTTGATGGTATGACTCCTTTCTAAGCATGGAGTGGGCACAAGCCAGATGTGACCCATTTCAGGATTTTTGGCTCAAGGGCTTGGGCTAGAATTCCAACATAAAAGAGAAAGGATTTGCAGCCCCAAAGCCAAGAGTGTCTATTTGTTGGATACTATGAAGATTCAAAAGGGTACAAGCTGATAAATTTGAGCACAAACAAAGACTTCGTTGAAAGGTGTGATCAGTTTCAAGAAGAACCCCTTGCAGCAGTGGAAGTTGGAGAAACCTCTTCACCACCTGAACCTCTGAAAGTAAGTGAAGTGTTTGTTGAACATTCTGATTCTGATATGTCTGATAGTGATGAGTTTATTGCAGACCCTAACATCCCTACAAGGCCAAAATGGGCAGCCAAGACACTACATGCAGCAGGAGAGCTAGCTGGGGATCCCAATGACCCAAGGAGGACTAGATCTCAATTTGAGAGTGGTCTGTGCATGAAGGATCCTATGTTTGCTGATAAATGCTATTTGATGGTGGAATATTATCCTCAAACATATGAAGAAGCAGCAGGATATCCAAGATGGCAAGCAGCCATGAAGGAAGAGTTCAGCTCAGTCCAGAAGAGCAACACATGGGAGCTAGTGGATCTTCCCCCAGGGAGGAAGTTAGTTCAGTGTAAGTGGGTCTACAAGACCAAATTTTCTGCTGATGGTTCACCTCTAAAGTACAAGTCCATATTGGTAGCCAAGGGCTACTTACAGGTTCATGGCATATATTACAATGAGACCTTTGCACCAGTGGCAAAGATGGACTCCATCAGGCTAGCCTTAGCCATTGCAACCTCAAAGCAATGGGAGGTACATCACATGGATGTAAAGTGTGCCTTCCTGAATGTAGATATCACTGAATAGATATATATGCATCAGCCTCAAGGATTTGCTACTAACCCTTCTCTTGTGTGCAGGTTGAGAAAGTCATTGTATGGGCTAAAGCAAGCCCCTAGGGCTTGGTATGCCAAGATTGATAGCTTCTTGCTATCACTGAATTTTGTTCGGTGCAAATCAGATCCAAATGTCTATTTGAAGTTAATTAATGGTTCATTAATTATCATTGTGTTATATGTTGATGACCTCCTCATTACAGGAAGCTCAAAGGATGAGATTGCTTCCTTGAAGGGTGCAATGAACCAAGCCTTCTCCATGACAGATTTGGGGCTCTTAAGCCAATTCTTGGGGCTTGAGATTGCACAAACCAAAGCTGGAATCAAGGTGAACCAGTACAAATATGCCTTGGACTTGCTGAACAAATTCAAAATCAAGGACTGCAAACCAAATAAGACTCCTTTCCTTTCAGGAGTGAAGCTGGAAGAAGCTGATTCTTCACCTATGGTAAACAATACACTGTATAGGAAATTGCTTGGATGTTTGTTGTATCTTACACATACTAGACCTGATATTTCTTATGCAGTAATTGTGGCTTCTAGATACATGGATCAGCCTCATGAGATCCATTGGAAAGCAGCCAAAAGGATCCTTAACTTTGTTCAGGGAACAAGGACACATGGGATCTTCTATAAAGCAAAATCTGATCTTGATTTGATTGGATTTACTGATAGTGATTGGGTAGGTGATAGCACAGACAGAAATTGCACATCAGGATATGTGTTCATGCTTGCAAAAGGGCCAATCAGCTGGTTAAGCAAGAAACAGAGTACCATTGCACTCTCATCTACAGAAGCAGAGTACAGAGGAGTTGTTAATGCA
This sequence comes from Pseudotsuga menziesii, assembly GCA_001517045.1. Classification (NCBI taxonomy): domain Eukaryota; kingdom Viridiplantae; phylum Streptophyta; class Pinopsida; order Pinales; family Pinaceae; genus Pseudotsuga; species Pseudotsuga menziesii. The sequence continues at coordinate 223,720 of LPNX010398360.1, forward strand.
GCAACTCAATGTTTATGGTTGCAGGGTTTACTTGGAGAGTGTGGCTTCGAATCGGAGTACTCAACTACCATCTAATGTGATAACTAGAGTGCCATTCGAATCTGCAAAGATCCAGTTCAGAAGCAGAGAACCAAACACATTGAGATCCATATGCACTACATCAGAGAGCTTGTGCATGATGGCACCATTCACCTACTCTTCTGTTCATCTTCAGAACAAGTAGCTGATATCTTCACCAAAGCATTTTGTGAGAAGACCTTAAGCAATCTCAAATCACTGTTGGGGATTGATGATCATGGTGTGAAGCATGAGTGAATAAAATATTTCCAAATTTTGTTTTACAGTCCATGTTTAAGGGAGGATTTTCCCATGTGGTTTTTGCCTCCTTCCTTGTTTAAATGGACATGCAGTATGTAAAGGGTGACTAAGCCTTGTTACTAGGCCCTATAATTTTCTGATATATTACTCATAAGTCAAGCTTAAGGGGGGGTGTTAGAATAATCAACCCATAGTTACCTACCTTAGACATTAAATTAATCATTTTTGTCTTATTTGCCTAGTTTCATGTGTCCCACCTTATGCAAGTTGTCATTTGCCTATCCATAGTGGCCAAACTTGCCTATTTTGACTCATGTAGTGCATGGGAAACCTCAAGGAATCAATTCTGCTTTATTCCTGGTCTCCTAGGCGCCCTTCTTCTTTTTATGCTTTATTGCCTTCTTTTTCAGTGCTTTAAGGCAATTGGGAAAGTTTGACTAGGTGAGGTGAACTAGTTTTTTGTCCTCCACATCCTCCACTCTTTTCTCCTTTGAAAAGCATGTATGATTTGTCATTCCATCACTCTTTATCTTTCCTAAGTACTTTTTCCAATTCGTGAGCTCCATGACTATTTTGGAAACTACTTTATGCACCTATGGGGGAATTGCTTAATTTTAGTAAGCCTGCTTTTGACTAGATTCGAATTGCCTCCTCATGCATTCGAATATCCTATGTAATTATTTAATGCAGCAACCTATTATGTTATAGGTTTGGCTATTGTACACTGATTTAATACAGTTTAGTGTTCAGCTCCATTTTCAGTCTCTTTTGTGAGTGATTTTGCATGATCAATTGATAATTGTTGTGAGTAAAATTGTTCTATCGCTGGGTTCAATTTCCACATATTTTATGAAAAATGACCTTTTTGAAGTCTTCTTCAGTTCCGTTCAGACTCGTTAAACATTAACAACGTCAAGTTTCCTTTCACTGGACTTGTTAAACTAAATACTAAAAGACCCTTTTTGGGAACAAACCCCTCCTTGGTCAGGTTTGGAAAACATATGAGGATAGACTTATTTGATGATAAGCTACAACGAATGTTTTTTTACCCTCTTTTGACTCATTAAAAGGGTAAAGAGGCGCTCATCGATCATGATGGGGAAATTAAGAGAAGGAAACTATGTTTCATTTTAAAGATGGAAGCTAGTCACCTTTGAACATGGAACTTGTCAGCATTTCATATAAATAGTTGTGTACTCAGCTTGTCTCTGATTCGATCCACTTTTATGATTCATTTTACTCCTTTGTGTCTTTTCAAAGATTGCATTGTTCAGCATCGCATTATGTCCCAATATCCCCCTCAGCAAGTCAATGCTGCCAAGTCTTCGGTTGTGTCTCCCAATGTTCAAAAGAAAGTTGTATATTTAGAGATACCCTCTACATTCAAAACTACCTCCATTTTGTGTCAGTTACCTCTAAGTCGGTCCTATGGTTACTTCATTCTCAAATTCCATAACTTTGTTCAAAGTTTCATTTGTTGATGTGGGGTTCATCATGGCCCTCCTTCGACGATACTATTCCTGTCGACTTCAGCACATATTCCAATAATTAGTCTTAGAAACAAGTCATTACCTTGAGATATGCATACCTCAATGGCATATTTCCTCACTTCCAACAATAGGCTTCCATCATTGACCTTTGATCGAAAGATTCAGCCAAGTGTTCGATGTCATTCCATTGATTCACATTCAAAGGAATGTACTGGGGTACCTTGGGAATAATTAACATTAATTATTATCTCCCTCACACTTACTAGCAGTTTTAATCATTGAGAAATAATCAAGTGGTTTCTACCATGTTCGAATTCAACACATTGATTCACATGGATAGAATTGTACTTTGTGAACAAGACGAAGACCTTGGGTTTCTTTTCAGCATTCATTGCTTCCCCAAGTTACGATGGAGTATTTTGTATGATTAATAGCATGGATCCACATTTGTATGTTTGTGGATGTGCTCATATTTGTGTCTGTATGACATAGATCTACATTGTATTTCAGTAGCCATGAATGTTTATATCCCACATGGATCTGCATTGGATTGGTCAACATCCAGGTTATGAGTCATTTGGATATGTATCAAAGTGTAAATGTACTATAGAATCACCTTGGTTATTGATGAATTCTGACCTTTGGACCTTTGCCTCAAAGTGATAGCTTGTTAGTACAAAGAATTTTTCCTATCCCTCCCATCTAGCCTCATGCTTTGGGGGGAATTTTCTTACACCTAATTCTCTTCAACACCATGTTATGAGATAGGTATCTCATTGTTTTCCTAAATTTCCCTAAAGACTGAAGTTGAAAAATGAGTGGGAAAGGGTAATTCCTTGCTCTGAGCCACCACCACACTTTCCCTATGTGAAACTAGCGGTACTCATCTCATCAACGCCATTTTTACATTTTCAAAAAGTGGTGCCATCTCCTACTGCACGTTTACAAAAGGTGGTGATCGTATAGCACCGCCTGTCTTCTTCATAAAAGGTGTGGTGCTCAACTTATGAAGGAGAAAAAGAGAGGTTCTGAGAAGCTTCTTGAAGATGTCCTTCATGGAACATCATCCCTGTAAATCAGGGCAGGTGGAACTCGAGATCCCCTATCGTAGGGATGATCCATTCACCTCTCCCATATAATCCTCATCCTACTCTATCCTTTGAATCCTTTATATGGTATCTCATCCCTCATGAGAAAGGGGAGGAAGAATGTCTGATAGCATCTAAATTCTAGACAAATTTATTCAAATTCTTGAGTAATTAGGAGACAAGTTGAAATCTTTGAGGCAAGGCCCCATTAAGAAAAATTCTCAACACCAAGGCATCGGTTGTGTTCTCTCTTTCTTTATTTTTTAATGCAAATATAGTTTATCTCCCATAAATTGTTGAAATATTGTAACTTCAAAAAATATTCTAAATGCATTTTACTAATGTAACCTATGGGAGATGTTTTATTCCTCCGTTGAGATATTACTATTGTATTTGTTCATCAAAGAGTCATGAGGTAAAACCTTCATTGTAAGTAAGGTCAATAAAAATTTCCTGAATATAATATAATGATGCTTTGTGAATTCCTAGGTGAAGTCGACCCAGCAAGTTTGTTGGGGCCTACTTTTTAGGGAAAAATTCAAGTGTAAGAAATAGTATAAATAGAGGACATGTGTTCCTCATTTGAACACACACACTCACTCATGTATAGTGCATAAGAAAGAGAGAGAGGCCATATCTGCAAGGAGGAAGAGAAATTGTTTGGGTTTTTATCTTTGTACTCTTGATACATCTATATAGAGGAAGTTTGTTGGGTTTTCTTCCCCTTCAGATTTTCCCAGGATAAATATGTTTCCCAAGATAAATATGTGTCTATCTTGTTATTGTGTTTCTTTCAGTTATCCTTCATATGCTATTGTTGTGAAATTGAATTGAATACTAATGATATCTATCTAAGAATATGAAATATTAACATGGTATCATATCTAGCCTGAATAGAACAACTTTCACAAGGTGAAACTCTCTCTCCTCTCTCTCCAGCAAGAAATTAGGGTTGTTGTCAAAGTTGGAATTTAGGAGATCTGATTGCAAAGGAATTTGTGCCTTCATATAGCGCATCTATTAAGCCCTGGATCAAAGTTTTTGAGTGGTTAGATCTCTGGGAAATTCAAACCCTAGTTTGGATTTGGACCAAAAAACTGCATGAACTACATATCAGAATCTTGCAAGTCAATTTTGAAAGGTGAAGACTTGGAATCTCCATAAATCAAGTGTACCAATCAACTCACCTCAGTCAAGTGCATCTCCTAGTAAGGTCGATTTTGAATTTTTAGAAATTTCATATTTTAGTGACCTCCTAGATAATATGGCCTGAAGCAGTAAGCTTGAGGACAAGCTAGAAGGCATAGAAAAATTCCAAGCATGCAAATATAGGATTGGACTCATTCTTAGGGAGAATGATCTTAATAAATAAATCAAATTAGAAGTTGCAGAACCAGAAGAATATGAAGCGAAGGAGAAGCACAAGAAGGACCTAATTAGGGTTATGGGGATCATTGATGATTCTATCAAATATCACTTGATTCCTCAAGTTTCATCCAAAGATACTCCCAAGGAAATGTATGATGCCCTATCCAAAATGTATGAATGAAGGAACATCAACAAAATGATGAATTTAAGAGATTAATTGAAAAGTACCAAGATGAGTAAAGGAGAATCCATTCAAGACTACTTCACAAGGGTTTCCCAATTTAAGGAGAAAGTAGAAGCCATTTGAGACTCCCTTGATGAATATGAACTAATTATGAATGCTCTCAATGGTCTTACTGGATCTTTTGATTCATTCATATAGACTATGTGTTCCAGAAAAGAAAGCATGAAGTTTGACATTGTATGGGAATATTTCATCCAGGAGGAGGCTAGAGTAGCCAATAGAGAAGCTTTATTTTAAGAATATGATCAAGCCCTAGACACCCATACCAAAAGAGTAATAATTCAATATAAATTCAAAATGGAAAGTTACATGGAGTCTCAATCTCACAAGAGGTTCCAAAGGAAAAGAGAAAACAGTCAGAGGAAAGACTACTCCAAATTTCAATGTTACAATTGTCACAAGTTAGGACACATTGCCAGAGAATTTCTATCGAACAAATAAAAATATAACAACAAGAGAAAAAAAATACATCATGCACATCTAGTTGAATATGAGGATGAAGAAGAAGAAGAAGGACCCCAAATAAAACAATAAAAAGAAGAAGATGCAGCAGAGTATGTATTATTTTTTGCACTATATGGGTCTGTGACACCTAGAGAAGATACTTGGATTATCGATAGCGGTGCTTCAAAACACATGACAAGAAAACAGAAGACTATGTCAAAACTTGAAGAGAAGAAATATCCATAGAAAGTATCATTAGGAGATTACTATCAATATCCTATCAAAGGTATTGGTGAAGCAAGCTACAAGCTTGATTCTGGAACCCCCATGAAAATGAAGCAAGTCTTCTATGTACCAGGTTTGAAGAATAATTTACTTTCTATCTCATATTTATATAAGAAATGAAATAGAGTTGCATTTATAGATGGACAAGTACTTATGTGACCCAAAGGAAAAACAATTTAATATGAAGTTGTCATTGGTGAAGAAGGAGGAGGATTATATAAACTCAAGGGACATTCGGAAACAACCCTTGTTCATGAGACCACTAGCCCAAGTGAACTATGGCACCTCACATCAACTATAAGGCACTACCCTATGTGAGCAAAGTGGTAACAGGTTTACCATATTTGAATATTGGACATGAAGGCACTTGCAAAGTATGTGAAAGAGGAAAGAATATCAAGATTCCATTTCCAAAGAGTGAAACAAAGACTAAAGGTACGTTGGAACTAATTCACTCAGATGTATGTGGTCCAATTCCCTCCACATATTTGAGTGGTTATGAATATTATGTTTCATTTAGTAATGACTATTCAAGAAATACTTGGATATATTTCTTGAAAACAAAGGATGAAGTATTCAAAAAATTCAAGGAATATAAAGCCTTGATATAAAATCATTCAAAAAGAAGGATCAAGACACTCGAAACAGACAATGGTGGACAATATCCCTCAAAATAGTTTGAGACCTTTTACAAAGAAGATAGAATCAAGAGGGAACTAACCACTCCCTACAATACTCAACAAAATGTTGTTGTGGAAAGAAAGAATAGGACAATTATGGAAGCAATGAAGACAATGATACATGATCAAGATCTTCCCATGCATCTATGGGATGAAGAAGAAAGAATAGTTGTTTATGTACAGAATATATTATCTCATAGTGCCCTTGGATTCAAGACTCCTAAATAAATGTTCACAGGAAAGAATCCTGAAGTAATCCATCTCAAAATATCTGGTTGTCCAGTATACATTCACATTCCAAAAGAAAAGAGAACCAAGTTGGACCTTTTTGGAAAGAAGGGAATATTTGTTGGATACTATGAAGTCTCCAAATCCTTTAGAATATACATCCCAGGATTCCATCACATGGATATTAGTAGGGATGTAACATTTGATGAAGAAGTATCTCTCAAGAGATATAGAAAGTGCCAGCATGAAAAAGTATATGAAGAATATGTACCTCCCAGAAATATAGAAGCTACACCCTCCCCTGAAAATGAGACTTCATAGGACCATGATATGCTAGAACCTCAAGAACCTCCTACTATAAACACATCATGAAAGAGAAAACATGATTGGCTAAGATAAATAATACAATAAGCATATAATTATGGAGCTCCAGAAGGCTCCACAAGAGTAAGGAAGAGATCAAAGCCATTCTCCAGTTATGTAGCTTTGATGTGCAATCTCATAGATCAAGAACCTACCAGTTATGAAGAAGTTGTATTGAAGAAAGAATGGGTAGAAGAAATGATGGAAGAATACCAATTAATAATGAGGAATGGTGTTTTGTGTATAGTTCCAAAACCCGAGGGCAAGAGTGTGGTATCTTCCAAGTGGATCTACAAGATAAAGCATGCGACTAATGGAAGTATTGAGAAATACAAAGAAATGTTTGTGGCTAGAGGATTCTATCAGAAAGAGGGAATTGATTATGAAGAGACATTTGCACTAATAGCAAGGTACACTTACATCAGAACCATCATGGAAATTTCATCCATGATGAAGTGGAGTCTACACCAGATGGATGTAAAGGAAACCTTCATGAATGGTGTAATTAAAGAAGTGTACATATAACAACCACAAGGATTTGAAGTCAAGGACAGATGGACTTATGTATGTAAGTTGAAGAAATATCTGTATGGATTGAAGCAAGCTCCTATAGCTTGGTACGGAAGAATAAATAGATTCTTAACGAGCTTGGGATTTACCAAAAGGTAAGCCGACCCTAACCTTTAATTTAAGGTTATGGATGATGAACCTATCATACTATTACTGTATGTGGGTGATTTGTTTATTTCATGGAATTGGAAACATGTTGTAGAATGCAAGAGGAATCTCGTTGAAGAATTCAATATGAAAGACTTAGATTGATGCACTATTTTCTAGGCATAGAAGTATGGAAGAGGCCAAAAGGAATATTTCTCAACCAAGGAAAGTATGCTGTAAAAATATTTGATATGTTGGATTGTAAATCCATGTCCACACCCATGGATACAAACCTGAAGTTGGTGTATGATGAATCATCACAGTTAGTAGATGTGACTCAGTAGAGACAGATTATTGGTTCGTTGATGTATCTGACGAATACCAAGCTAGATATATGCTTTGTTGTGAACGCCCTGAGTCAATATCTAGTTAAACCTAGAATTTTTTGCCTAATAGCTGCAAAGCATGTGATGAGGTACCTAAAAGGTATGATATAATTTGGACTATACTATGATGGAGATCATGACTACAATATAAATGGTTATATAGATGCATATTGGGCTGGAAGTACCTCAGAAAGGAAGAGCACCTTAGGTGGATGTTATTGTCTAGGATCATCCATGATCTCATGGTTTATCCAGAAGCAGTACATTGTTGTACTCAGCATAGCTAAAGCTGAGAATATAGTAGCTTGGTCTGCTAGTTGTGAAGCCATATGGATTTGTATTTGAAATCAAGTATATTTAACATGGATATGGATACCACTGTGATTCTATGTGACAACTAGGGTTGTATAAAGATGATGGATAACCTAATGTTCCATGATAAATCAAAGCACATAAAAAGACGGTATTTTTCTATACGGGACATGGTACATAAGGGATCTACAAATCTCCAGTATGTGAGTATCGATGAGCAAGTTGATGATGTGTTGACCAAGCCTCTGTCTTAAGTAAAGTTTGAATACTCCCGTGAAAATATTGGTGCAGTACAGAAAGACCTTCCTCAAAAGGAGAAACAATGATGATGATGTTACATACTTTCCTCGCAAGGAGGAACGATAATGTGGACCCTCCTCAGAAAGAGGGACCAGGTTGATGACGTGGACCCTCCTCAGAAAGGGGGAGGAGGTTGATTATGTGGACCATCCTTGAAAGGGGGAGTAGGCTAATGATGTTGCAGCAGGACTGTATCATCCCTAGACATTAGTCCTAAGGTCATCCATAGAATTTTGTCTCCATGAAAGATGAGGATTCCATCGTCCATGGACTTATGTCCTAAAGTGATAGGTATTGACCATCTCATATGTGGCTCAGGATTGCATCATCTTAGGACTTATGTCCTAAAGTGAGAGGGATTGGAAATCCTGTAAGTGGCTCATTAGTGCATCATCCTTGGACTTATGTCCTAAAGTGAGAGGGATTGACCATCTGGTAAGTGGCTCAATATTGCATCATCCTTGGACTTATGTCCTAAAGTGAGAGGGATTGACCACCCTGTAAGTGGCTCAGGATTGCATCATCCTTGGATTTATGTCCTAAAGTGAGAGGGATTGACCATCCTATAAGTGGGTCAGGATTGCATCATCCTTGGACCTCTATCCAAAAGTGATAGGGATTGATCATCCCATAATTGAATCTTGTGTGTTGCAGGCTATGATGCTTCTAATGATGTTTTTTATCAAAAGATCAAGTACGGGTGTAGGCGATGAAAGTGTTGATCTAAAAATCAAGTATGGCTATAGATGATGATGTAGAGCGAGTGATCGAGTGTTGCAAAGGATCGAGTGATCGAGTGCTGCAAAGGATCGAGTGATCGAGTGTTGAAAAGGATCGAGTGATTGAGTGCTACATAAGATGAATGTCAAAGATGAAGAATTAGTGTTGTAGAAGATGAATTTCTAGTAATGAAGACATTAAATATGTTTAGCAACTATTCCAGTTGTTGATGATTATTGAAAACTTCCAATGACATATAGATGTATCACCTTGATGGTGTTGCAGATGATCTCTCTTCATGCTCCTACAGTTGATGTTGTTGTTGTCTATAGAATACAATTTTCGTTAAGGGGGGTATTGAAATATTGTAACTTCAAAGAATATTCTAAATTTATTTTACTGTTGTAACCTATGAGATATGTTTTATTCATACGTTGGGATGTTACTATTGTATTTGGTAATCAAAGAGATATGAGGTAAAACCTCCATTGTAACACCCCGGTTTTGACCCTGTTTGCATTAAAAATGTATATGATGTATATATTGTAATTAATCATGGTGCGGAGCTAAACGAAAAATCCCCACCATCGATTTAATGTTTTATGTTCCAGCGATTAAAATCATTGCCAATGATATATCGTGATATCTGGCACATTATAATTTTGGCATCATGTAAATATGCATTTTAATTAAAAATACCCACAACTAGCTAAGTCAATGCAACCATAATTAAAAGGGCATGATTTTCCTAAGGAATAGGGATGGAAATTATTTAAACCTTTGGGCCAATGGGGAGAAGCCAAATGTCAAAGGGAGAACCCATAAAAACCTAAAGTACCCATTTTGTCTTTTTCCCCAATCATTAAATTCTGCCAAAATGTGGTTGAGTTAGTTATTTCATGGGGTGGGAAGAGTATGGGAAGGAATTCGAATTGGGCAAAGGACCCATTTTTGAAAAACATGTTCTGACTTCCTTGGTAAGGAATATGCCCAAAAACGTATGTCATGCTGTCATACACCCACATTCTTCATTTTTCCTCATGCAGAGAACTGGGAGATCTTCCTTACCCTCATGATTTTGCTAGGTGTAGTTCTCATTCACAATTTTGGGCCCTGGACATTATCCCCATTATCAGAAATCCACGTTGGGCTCTCTCTCAAACGGATGGAAGTTTGTTGTGTGTGAATTTCGATTTTGGATTTGTTGTATGTGTGTTTTTTTACCTCACGTGGACAGTCATTCTTCCAATCCTCAGACTGAGAATTTCATTTTAGGTGATTATCTGTGGTTGGGTTTCTCTCCTAATGTTTTGTTACATTTATCCACCATTTTCCAAGCTAAAAATTGATTTTGGCTCCTGGGGCAATTTTACCCACTTACCATTTTTTATTTTAGCTTACAAGACGTTTTTGTCCATGCCCAGCATTGTAATTATTGTGTATTATATTCATTTTTTGCCACGTTAGGGACAAAACATCCCTGTGATACGATTTGTTGTTAGTGGGTTGTTCTTACCCTCCTTGGCAATTAATTTTGTGGCTGAACGGTTTTCCTCAACCCAAAAATGGTGTATATTGTTGTGTATGCAATTGGTCTTTGGACTGTGTAGGAGTGGAAAGGAGTCTGCTTGAAAAACCTAGCATTTTGTAGGAGCCTCATAGACAGATCTAGAGGGATGGCTCTCTTCTCTACATTAACTACATAGAACTGGAAGGGAAGTCATGTCTTGAGGGACTGTGTAGCAAAGAAGGGAATGATTCCTTGTGTTGGGTGTGTGTGGATGTCTTAGGATTCAAGCTAGTTCTGGTGTAGGCATCCTTAACTCTTCATTGAGCCCACTATCTTAGTAGATAGTGCTTCTATCTCCTAATAACCTGATAAACCCAACTTGTTGGCTTGGTTATGTGTTGTTTTGTACTCATGGTATGATAAACCCAAACATAGCTTTGGCTTGACTGAGTTTTGACGTATCTTTGGCTATGTGTGAGCCTGCTTAGTTTCCTTTTCCTTTGGTAACCATGCCCAGCTTGGGGGTGGCAATGTTGCTGAGAGATTAAGGAGCACACTCGCCTATGGTTGGGTGGAACGTTGCAGTGACATAGTTGGTTGCATGACGAGCTTCTTCATAAGATAAGTATTCTTGTGTTTAAATATCTACATTTACATTTGATAATGAATTACAATGAACATGTGAATGAATGGAATGGATTTTCTTCCGTTGTGTGTTAAATAATTATGCATCTATGTATGTTCTAGTTCAAATCATTCCAATTTTTATTGTATGTATGTTCATGGGGCTAGTTTTCCAGAGAGATAGCAGCATCGGTAGCGTCCTCTTCGCCAGTCATAGGATCAGGGACGTTACATCCATTGTAAGTTGGGTCAATTGAACTCTCCGGAATATAATGCAATATTGTTTCATGACTTCCTAGGTGAAGTCAGCGCAATCAGTTTGTTGGGGCTGACTTGTTAGGGAAAAATTCAAGTGTAAGAAAGAGTATAAATAGAGGAGGTGTGTTCCTCATTTGAACACACACACTCACTTGTGTATAGCGCATAGGAAAGATAGAGAGACATATATGGAAGGAAAAAGAGCACTTATTTTGGGTTTTATCTTTGTACTTTTGATACATATATATAGAAGAAGTGTTGTTAGGTTTTCTTCCCCTTGAGGGTTTCCCAGGAAAAATATGTGTCTGTCATATGATTGTGTTTCTTTTAGTGATCCTACATATTCTATTGTCATGAAATTGAATTCAATACTAATGATATATAGCTAAGCATATGAAATATTAACATAAACATTGTGTATCTTATTCTTTGTTTATTGTTTCACTCCTTGGTCTTTTACATAGGATTACAAATTATCGTGTGCTTATCACTTGGTTTGTTTCTATTGTAGATATTGCAATATCTCCGCATAGTTCAAGCACATCGAGGTTCAAACATTTACAACCTGTAAAAGGTAAGTAAAGTAGTCAATTCAATTAGTTTAATTAATTCTAGGGAAATATTCTTTATTCTGTAGGTTTTTTGTTCTAGTTTTGAGTCATTCAATCTAGGGAAACAACCTTTGTCAACATTGGTTGAGTATTTCTAGTAACACCTCCTATGCCTCCACATTTCAGATGGATATCTCTCTTACCATCCCTCACCTCTCAATAGGTGATTCTCTTGCAAGTCAGGATGGACCAATGTCTGCAAAGTAGTATGTCATGTCTTAGTATCATCAAAACACAAAAAAATGAGATATAATATAAAACAAAAACACAATGAAAATAGAATCTTTATTACCTCGAAAATCCTTGGGTGATGGAATATCAGGGTCTCCCCTGAGGTCAGTCCTTACATATGCATAGTCCTCTACCATCAAAAGTTGTCATCGTATCCACCGAAAGAAGACTTAACCATAAGTCATGGTGGTCCCTCCACCGCCTCCATGGAGGGTCATAGCATCTACCCACCTCAGCATCCATGGATCCTCAGGATCCAACCTGTTAAGTGGAACCTGAAGTCGTAATAGAGGTACAATATCGAAGAAGAAATATAATACCATAGCCTCGTAGCCAAACTGCTTTAGATTTCCTTGACGACACTTCATAAGTTGGTCCTTGAGGCTCACTAATATCCCTTCACTCCAATTGAATATAGTTGGATCCATGCACTCCAATGCATATAACATGTGAGCCCGGGTAATCTGATAGGAATCCCTACTTCCCACTACCTTCTCGATAGTTAAAGCTATCATCCTCAACGACCGATCCTTAATGTGTTTGATCATAATCTTGCCCCTTGTGACCTTGTTCTAATCATGCAATGCTTATCGATGAGATTGTTAATTGTCATATCTCCCCCTCTAGGACTTGAGAGTGATACTAGACTTCTTCTCCTAGATATTTTGGTCAAGAAATAGATGTCCTCGACATCAATCGTCAAAATGTGAGTTCCCACCTAGAAATGTTGTTGATATGAGTCCCACATCCGTATCAAATGATCTAGTAGATGAACATGGGCTCTCATTCCCAGAACCCTGAAGTACTTTAAGAGTCCAGACTCCCTCAATCCTCTCACTATCATTGGGTCATTTTTCACTTGGGCATCATCTAATTCATGCTCGTGCTCCTTCTAAATAACCATGTTTTTTTTCAAACACTAGTGGAACATCCACATGGAAACCATTAGACACATTTCATTGAGGAAATCACTTGAAATTCATGCTAAATACTTTTTTTTTGAAGGTTCACGACCACCGATGCACTTTCCTCAAGGGAACATAGCGACATCACCTCTTCTTTTAGAGGATAGAGTGCCCCTAATGCCATTTTCCCTTTTAGGGAGTGTGTGGCGCACTTTCCGAAAGGGAGAAGAGTGACACTCAAGGTTCACTCTTCCCCTAGCTAAAGCCTTCCTAAAAACACTAAAACACATGATAAAAAAAAGTAAAAAATCAACCATGAAATGGAAGGGGAGGATGAGATCTCTTACCTGGACCCGAAATTTCATCGAATGGATGACCGTAGAACCTGGAATCCTCGTTGCAAATTTTCACTAACTCCTATGGTAAAAACACAAATGGTAAATAATTGTTACTATTTCACCATTTTTATATTATTTTCTGAAAATAATTGTTGAAAAGTTTAAATATTATGGGTTTTTATGATGTTTTTCTATAGTTTTCATGGTGAAAATGTCCTAATATTGTTCTTTGAGAATTCCAGGGCCTTATTGGACATATTTTGCTACGATAGAGCTTCTTTTTTTACTTTTTACTTTTTTTACTTTTTCATGCTCTGGATCAAATTGAAAAATGTTCCAAGCACCTCTTATACCCTATTCATGCTCGTTAAAAACTCAAAGAAAATGTATCAAGTATGCTTTTACAGCCTTTTAGAACTCGTTAAAATGGATACAAAAAAGAAAATCCCTTGGAGTCGTCTATAAGTTCTTTTTAGGATCTTTAAATATGAAAATATTTCCAAGCGAACTTGATTCTTTCATGCTTGTAAAATTATTTGAAAGGTTGTCTATATGGTGATAGTTTACCCCTTTTTAGACCGTTTAGACTCATTTATGAAAAATGTATACTCTAGTTCATTGCGACTAGAAGAGTTCTCCTAGGTATCATTTTATACTTTTTCGAACCTTGGGGACTAAATTTATGAAAAAATCCACTTTGTAGTCTTCTTATTCATTTCAGGCTCTCTAAGCATGAAACAAAAATTGATTTTACCTTCTTCGGACTCGTAAAATTAAGCGATGAAGGATCCTTTTATGGGAATGAAACCCTCCTTTCTCATGTTCATTAAACATATGGCGCTGAACTCATCACTTGATGAGATATATCGAGTGCTTCACTAGTGGAAAATGAGATATTAGTGACAAAAAAAAATGACCAAGATCCACATATCAATGACCATTTTTGGTTTGGCGATCGCTGGTGGCTAATTTACGGTCTTTTATTACACGACCAAAATTGGTCATTTTTATTTAGGTCATTTATAGCTTGTCATTTGGTCATTAATTTGGTCATTGATTGGGTCATATATTTGAATCAATGACCAAATATATGACCACATTTATGACCAAATTAATCACCACATGACAAACTAGAATATGACCAAATTTGGCCGTGTAATAAAAGACTGTAAATTAGCCACCAAAACTGTTTTTTGGTCATTGATATGCGAATTTTGGTTGTTTTTTTCGTCATTTATATCTCATTGTTTGGTCACGTATCTCTCAATTTTTGGTCATTTTATATGTGAATTTTGGTCATTAATCTCATTTATTGGTCACTAATTTAGTNTAGTTATCATCATCTAATACACATGTGAATTATGCAATGTCACATTGATTAGTTAATTGCAAGACTTCTAAATATTATAAAGTACAACCATATAAGTTTTAAACCATACAAATTATATTATATGAAATGTCAAGTATTACAATAAATATGAGTTTTCTCAAAAAATATCTCCATATAATTTTACATGAAAATCATATAGTACATCGATGACTTTTCAAAATATTACAATGGCTAAACCATCCCACTTGTACTTGGCTACTAAGCCATACTTCGATCCCCCGACAGATTCAAAACCATACTTAGCAGCTTGAAATTACCCTCGGCAATAGGCTCTTCATACTCAATGGAAAAGCCTTAGCAACAGGATCTTCATACTCAATGTCCCACTTTCTGATCTTTTTATCTGTGCACGTGCTTCTAAGCTTTCTGAGCTTTATATATGTGCACGTGATTCTAAGCTTTCTGAGCTTTATATCTGTGCACGTGATTCTGTATCCGCAATGCAGTAGCCTCCATCCTCATGTTGTTATAAAGGTTACAAGTAAGGTTACCTACAAACAACACATGTGAAGTAATAAATTTTGTTGCTCGCTAAACAAAGAAAACAAATAACTAAAAAATGTACATAGTAATTTCACAAGATTTAACATGGAAAAAAGAAACAATTCCAATAAATAGCAGGTGTACTCAAAATGCATAAACATTTAGAACCATCATACCTACAGATACATGAACATGAAATACCTATCCATAAGGCTTGAAGATTAATGGCAGCATTGCACAAAGCAAGAAATTCTTTCCAAGCAATATATGAACGAAGTTTGTGCTAAATATTTTTTGTTGAATTTCGCAATACCTCAGTTCTTCTAATATCTAATTCATCCATTTGACCTGCTCTGAGGAAAACCTTGGTTTTCCCTATCTGAATAGTAAAGGCAATTTTAGGTTGTTTTTATTAGCATTTTAACTGAATAAAATAGTGGTGGAAGAATCCACAACCTTAGAACATATACACTAGAAACTGAAGACATTTTTGATGCAAAACTAGAGATATAATGTGCAAATATGCAGGCCTATTATATTGTTTTGTAAGGTCATTGCCTCATACTTGTATCTTTCATTTTACGGTGAACTTATATTGAATTTCATGTGTATTTCTAACAAGTAAAAGGATGAAATGAGTGATGGTTTATCATATTGAGTCCTTTTGACTTCACATCTGAAATTAGGCTATGTATGGGGTCTATTCTTCAATATAAAATTTGTCTTTCAACTACATGTATTCAAGTTTGAAGATATATCTAATATATTGACATGAGTATTTGACATGGTATTTTTCATCTTTCTATCATATATACATGGCTATAAAACACATACTATAGGTTTGTTATAGCCTGAAGAGGTATGCTATAGCTTGGTATTACCTGCACCATTTAAGTAATTTAAATCTATTAAATTTTTAGTCTTTTGGTGACTGTATAACATTCTAAACAAAAACATAACAAATTCCACACCTCCTGTGAAGTACAAACGAGAACAAGATGAACTTTACTTTTTTGTAAAATGACAATATTTTCTAGATAAAAGCCCAAATCTATTAATAAGAGAATTATACTATCATTTTTTGGTATATCCAGTAAACAGAAAATGATAAACATATCAATTTGATGAGTAGATAAGTCCTTAGTGTTGGGGAAAAAAATTCTTATGCAAATAGTTCCAATAAAAAAAAGGGATTGTATGTCTTACCAAAAACAACTTAGAAAGCTCCACATATTAGTTGTATCATTTTCCTAGCACATATTCAAGTAATCTAATAAGAAGCCTTGGAGTATACAATTGCTAGATATATGCCACAAAGAGAGACATGATTCCCCATTTCTTGTAATATTCAACATAATGAAATCAACGGGACTTGCTAGAACTCAAAATTTTGATTTGAGTAAACTTTTCAAAGAAAAAAAAGAAGGAAAGGTTGTTAGATTTTTATCATTCAAGCTAGCATTATGATCTTAGGATCTTTAACTGAGAGAATAACATTCACAACAATAAACACAAGAGACAAGAGACACAAATAATTTTCCTCGGGGAAACCATAAAGGAGAAAACCTCGCAACTTCCTCAGAGATAGAATCAGCACCAAAAGTAAAACCTGAAAACATAAAGATGATCTCTCGATAGCAGTAGTCTCTCTCTCTGATCCCAGCTTCTTCTCTCTCACTCATGCGCCCCAGTGAGTGAGTGTGCGCGTGATAAATAGAGAGGCTAACTCTCTATTTATATTCTTTCGTTCACTTAATGTCCACTCCAACATGTCGGCCTCACTTAACAATTACTTACTAGAGCCGACATCTCTAATAGAGTCTAATAACCCTAGTGCCCCACAACTGTGGGGACTTTAACCCTTGATCAATAGGAGGGTTACCCACAATGACTTTACATGACTTATTTACATTATTGAATCTCCCGATAGGAACATCGGGGCATCACATGACTCAAATACATTACAGACACTCCCGGAATAAACATCGGGGTACAATACATAAGATATACGACTAAATACATTCCAAAGTTACAAATACATCAACACTCCCTCTTAACTAGGAAGGTATTCTCTTGACACAATTTATTAGCACAAGTCTTCTTCTCTGTATCATCTGGATCATCATTGATTTCTCGTCATCTTCATCTTCACGTCATCTTCATCTGGATCTGGATCATCACTTGATCTGGATCATAATCACTAGATCTAGATCATCACTGGATCTGGATCATCATCACTCGATCTGGATCATCATCACTGAATTTGGATCATCACTTGATCTTGATCATCACTGCTGGATCATCATCACTGGATCATCATCACGGGTGCTATCTCATGATTCTTCTCGTCATAGGAAGTTCTACAGATCCAACCCTTTTTCATGCTGGTTGTAGGCCTAGCCTCCATGTAGGTATTCTTCAGCGCTTATATCTAACCCTAAGTCAGAATGGCCCATCCAGCACTTACAACTGATCATGAGAGGAACACATCCAACACATGTCAAAAAGGCACACCCAACACTCACATCTGACCATGTAGGAACACATCCCACCACCCTGTCAGAAAGGCCCAACACTCACATCTGACCATGTGGGAACACATCCCACAAACCTGTCAGAAAGGCCCAGCACTCACATCCGATCATGCTGGAACACATCCCACAACCCTATCGAAAAGGCTCGGCACTCACATTCGATCATGCGGGAACACATCCCACAACCCTATCGAAAAGGCTCAGCACTTATATCTAGCCATGCAAGAACACATCCTGCAACCATGCTAGAAGGGCTCTGCATTTACATCTAGCCATGCGGGAACGCATCCTGTAACCATGCTAGAAGGGCTTTGCACCTACATCTAGCCATGTGGGAACACATCCTGCAACCATGCTATAAGGGCTCTGTACTTACATCTAGCCATACGGGAACACATCCTGCAACCATGCTAGAAAGGATCTGCACTTACATCTAGCCATGCGGGAACACATCCTGCAACCGTGCTAGAAGGGCTCTCAACCCCAGGTTGAGGATTCCTGGTAACTGACCAAGAGCCTCCATTCTCCCAGAGAATGGAAGCCCTTATATCTGATCAAGTCGGAACACATCCCTCAATCGCATCATAATGGCCCTACATTTATATCTTATCATGTGGGAACATATCCCTCAATCACATCAGAATGGCCCTCAGCCCCAAACTAAGTATTGCTGGTAACTGACCTAGTGCCTCCATTCAGAGAATGGCATTCAGCGCTTATATCTAATCATGTAGGAACCAATCCTGCAGTCACATCAGAATGGATTAGCACTCACATCTAACATGGAAGGAACCAATCCTCTCACCATGACAGAATGGCTCAGCCCTTACATCTGACCATGGAAGGAACCAATCCTCACACCATGTCAGAATGGCTCACGGACTCATCACTTCCCCTTGGAAGGAACCTCGATCTATAGAACACCAAGCTTCTCCCTAAATTACTCAAACTTCACTCTGGCTAATGTCTTCGTCAACACATCAGCTATTTGTTTGTCCGTCACAACATACTGGAGCTTCAGCTATACTCAGTTCTACACAGGACTACTTCCTACTAAAACAAGAGATCACACCTTATCCCATACTAAAGCAACACCCTGAAGTGCTCTTCCTATCAATGGCACTGCCTTCCCAATCTGAATCAACATAACCTTCCAGGTTAATCTTTTGATTCACCTCATACTTGAGCCCACAATCAACTGTACCCTTTAGGTACCTCAGAAGATGCATTGCAGCAATCAAGTGAACATGTCTCGTATTTGTCACGAACTGGCTTGAGGTGTTCACAACAAAGCAAATATCTGGTCTCATATTCATCAGGTACATCAAGGACCCAATCATCTGACGATACATTGTGGCATTAACTGACTATAATGAAGCAACACTCATTAGCTTCATGTTCGATGCCATAGGTGTGGTCATGGCCTTGTAGTCCATCATCCTGAACCTCTTCAGGATCTCTACTGCATACTTCCCTTGTCCCAGGGAGATTCTGCCACACCTCCTTGCCTAGAAAGTAGTGCATCATATCCAAGTCCTTCATCTCGAACTCAGTAGCAATTCTCCTTCTTGCAACTTCTGTTAGGAACAAGTCATCGACATATAACAGGAGCATCACTGGTCTTCCACCTTCAACCTTGAGGAAAAGGTTGGAATCCTCTTTACTCTCAGTAAAGCCTAGAGTCACCAGTAAGCTATCCATCCTAATACCATGTCGAACCTCAGGATCTTCTGTAGTCACTCCTTCTGAAGTGAAGCATCATACTCCCTCTATCTTTCGTACTCTATGCACTCTTTTCGTGATAAGCCTCATGCTACGAATCTTTCCTTGTATCCCATGATGTTTCCATCTACTACATGATGGAACTATTAAATTCCCTTCATGTATCGATACTGCATCCTAGACATCATTCTTCTCGAACTAATCTTCCCTTTCTTCTTGGTTACTTCTTCATAGCTAGAAGGCTCTGCATCAATGATGTCGCTGCATTCGTCATATTATTCTTTATCTGTCATCACTTGTTCTTTGGAACAAGTCTCATCCTTCTTTTCTTGTAGGTGATTATGTACACGATCTTTACTACATGTCAAATGCATTAGTTGTATGATTAGAAACATTTCAGAAGGAATATTCATAATGGAAAATTCTTATGCATAAATATATGATCATGCAACTATTTTAGCCAATAGAACATTCATCCATATCTCACGGAAACTTTTCTAGATGCCTTCCATCTTCACCGGGACAACATTGAGATTGTGCACTAATCCAATATGTCAACAAAGAGGTTTCATTCTAGATAAGTAGCAATGGAGAGTTGTATAGCACCATGAGCTACTTACCCATCACATGCATATTAGTAGTATATTGTCATTAATGAAAACGTTCTATCATGCATAATACATCAACTGAATATAAACAAATGTATAACAAAATAATATCATGAAATGACAATTGAATACTTATCTTTATTTGTTTCATGGGTAGACTCCTTCTTGAACCTTCAGCTTTATCTTCTTCATAATAGCATCATTTCTTATCCAAATGATAACATGGATAAGAGGTTCTTCAAGAGTTGGGTTCTTCATATTTCTCATCACTTGAGGTATCTTCTTTGGATGGTGAGAGCTTGATCTTCAGTTGCTCCCATCTTCTCTTCTCTTATTATGATTTGAGCTTCTTCTTCTTCCTCGAGTCTGTTGAAAGTAATCACTTCCTTCTGGCACACATTCCTCGCATGAATGAATCCCATGATCCTGGGAGGCCATTCAAGGTGGCTATCACCACTTCTGTATTTTCCACTTCTTCTTCTACTACTACAAGTTGTTCTTTGATTTGAGAGACCCTCGTAAAGTATGACTGTATGGTCTCTGCATTTTGGATATTCACATTCTACAACTGTTTTATCAAAGTCATTTTCTGATTTATGTTCTTCCCTTCAAATATCTTGGTCAAGGAGTCAAACATCTCTTTTGGTGACTATAGGGAAGACACTTATGATATAAGTTTATCCATTATTGAATCAGCAATGATCTTCTTGACCTTGACCAAGTTCTTCTTGTGTAAGGCTTTTAGCCTCATCTCCCTATGGAACTAGAACCTCTCTACTTATGTAGGTGTCCAATTCATTTTCTTTAGAGAGATCATATGCTTCCATGCTTGGAAGTTGTCAACTTCACCAAGATTGCCATCAAGATGATGTGATAGATCACTTTGAAATGAGAACCTCAAATGAAAATATCAATAGATTAGATCTTACCGATTTTAGGTCTCCATCCTGGTTCTGAAGATGGTTGATCTAGGGTTTGTTAGAGAAACCCTATTTTTCAAAACTTGGAATCTTTCAGATCTGATTGGATAGAAAAATAGACCTCTTCAAGGTGAGCTATCTGATGTACTCATTTTCTGAAAACAGTGGAGGGAAGATCACGAAACAGGAATCCCTAGTTTACCAATTTCATCTGCAGAAATGCCTACTACTATTTTTATGGTATCTCCCCAATTACTACTCCACTATGTTTGAAAATTCTCATTGAGGTATCCTCACTAGTCCCTGTTCCAACACAATAGGTTTCATCAGAATTGGTTTCACCAATTGGGACTTATGATCATTTTCCCAAGGTGACCTGTTTCAGGACTGTTCAGCATAGCGAAGTTATACGGACTGTCATGTGTCACTGTTTCATCGTCGGGGTATGAAACTTCTACCACAGAAATTAAATTCTGTGTGCTTTCTAGAACATCTTCATAAATTTCATTTGGACCTTTTTATCCCGAGATATAGCAATTCTCCCTAGGTGTCTTGTTTAGGGATGAATCCTAGAAGAGGCTGGAACCCTAACTTGGAGGGATCATATCACCTAGAATATAGTGAATCTGAGGCTGAATTTTGGACACAGTGTAAATCAGGATTTTTTTTTGGCCTTTGAAAGTTTCCACTTCTAAGCCTTCTCCAATCCCAAGATATAGTGAATATACCAAAATGTATCAGTTTTAGTATTTAGGGTTTTTCCTGCTTAGGGTCAAACTAGG
This sequence comes from Pseudotsuga menziesii, assembly GCA_001517045.1. Taxonomy (NCBI): domain Eukaryota; kingdom Viridiplantae; phylum Streptophyta; class Pinopsida; order Pinales; family Pinaceae; genus Pseudotsuga; species Pseudotsuga menziesii. The sequence continues at coordinate 245,519 of LPNX010398360.1, forward strand.
GTTTGACTTTCCTGGAGTTATACCCAACCAAAAATGTTGACCCAGATCTCTAAAATTTGATTTTGATGAGGAGAGTAATCCTATGTTGAGCTCACTCAAAAGTTCCTCTTCTGTAAGAAGCCCTAGTTTCCCACACCAAAAACTGAAAATGCCCAGAATTGAATTCTGCTTCGACAGAAAGATGTGCCCTTCAATGCAGAGTCAGCCTAGCATACTTTTGCTGATGGATTGTGGAGAGAGACCCAAAAAGTAAGAAGTCCTAGCTTCTGCAGCTGCACAATGTCTTCTTCTTAAGTTAGCTCTGATACCATGTTAGATTTTTATCATTCAAGATAGCATTATGATCTTAGGATCTTTAACTGAGAGAATAACATGCACAACAATAAACACAAGAGACAAGAGACACAAAGAATTTTCCTCGGGGAAACCATAAAGGAGAAAACCCCACAACTTCCTCAGAGATAGAATCAACACCAAAAGTAAAACCCGAAAACATAAAGATGATCTCCCGATAGCAGTAGTCTCTCTCTCTGATCCCAGTTTCTTCTCTCTCACTCATGTTCCCCAATGAGTGAGTGTGTGTGTGATAAATAGAGAGGCTCACTCTCTATTTATATTCTTTCGTTCGCTTAATGTCCATTCCAACATGTTGGCCTCACTTAACAATTACTTACTAGAGCCAACATCTCTAATAGATTCTAATAACCCTAGTGCCCCACAACTGTGGGGACTTTAACCCTTGATCAATACGAGGGTTACCCACAATGACTTTACATGACTTGTTTACATTATTGAATCTCCCGATAGGAACATCGGGGCATGACATGACTCAAATACATTACAGACACTTCTCAGAATAAACATCGGGGTACAATACATAAGATATATGACTAAATACATTCCAAAGTTATAAATACATCAACAAAGGTGTCTCTAGGAGACTTTTTTCAACTCCATCAAGAGAAGGTGACATCATATGTCACTCAAGATACGATTGTTTGTACTTAAGTACACAAAATATTAATGGATACCCTTAAAGGCTTGGAAAAATTAAATAAAGCAGAGCAGTCTAGCTTGATCATATATATTACAGTAGAACCCAATAAAAGAACAAAGGGCTAATTTCCCACCAAAGAATATAATGTTGGCCCATGCAAAATAATCAAGAAGCCACACAGGATAAGAAAAGTTAGTGATTTTACCTGTCTGAGTAATACTCTCGCAAATTCTACATTTCTATTTATTGAGGGGTCCTTCAATGCATCTCTTTGCATGCTTTCATCAACCCTTCCCAATTACAAAGAAAAGAAGCAATGTACATACAGTGATATCAAGAAACTCAACAATCTACACATGGATGAATGTAATACAATTTTGCAGAAACTAAGAGATAAGTGGCCTTAAATGGAACTGACAACCTGTATACTGAGGGCATAGTGAGGACAAGACAGATAAGATCAAAAAATATAATGTTATTAATTTCCACAAATTCCCATAGAAATAGTCAACATGACTAGAAAATGCAGCTAATTAACATCAACTATGGGAGTTCCAAGATAACTCCTAAATTCTAAAGATCAAATGAGACATATGAAAGTACAAGAAAAGAAAAGTAAATGAGAAAGGGAAACCTACAAGAGTTTGTTCTAGCAGCAACCAACAAGGTGATATGGCTTCTAGTTTGCATACATTTAATGTGATTTATGAGTATGTTAAGTGCAACCTTATTTTAAATAGCTCATGAATCAGTGAATGATATGGCAAGAGAGAAATCAAACCATTGTTGTTCTCTGCACTAAATTTTCAGAATTATGTCAAATTTCCTGTATGTGAGAATGGTAAATCCAATTTTGTATGTTCTCTGTGACCTGCTATAACTGAGCATTTGTTGCACTTCATATGTATTAAATGTTAGTTGAAGAGGTGAGTAATTCCTTTCCGTATAGTATTATTCTCTACATAAACATTTGAAAAATGGATTGAATCCTCTCTATATATAAACCAGAATTTGCGAAATGGAAAAATTTAGAAAGGTTATAAATAGTACAAAAATAGTACAAATATTTAATGCAATACCTTGTTCGAGTCAATTAACTGATAATCTAGCTTTTGGGTTTTTCTCATGATTGAATCTAGGTCTCATGTTTTAAAATCCATTACCAACTACAAAAACAGAAAATTCGTCTGGATGAGTCACACAAATTATGGTCTGAATAAATTAACTTGATGATACTAAAGAATTGAGTTTCCTTTCCTTTTCAAAACAACATAATGAGAAACTAGCACAAACACAAGCATTGTAAAGTGCAACACATTAAAAACAACCTGTTGCATGAATACACAAACAAGGGAAGTAATCAAATTCAAGAATCTAATATTTCACTTGTGCTTTACAAAGGGAAAAGTTTAGAGCAATAAGGCTTCTGAACCTGATGTTTAATTGCAGTAAGTAGTATAATAATTGGGACATGTGTTATAGGAAAAGGACACACAACAAAGGAATTACAAATTTGGAGGAATGTAATTGTAGAATTATTTTCTATAAGAGTTAGCGAAGGCCTCAGTTGAGAGTATGGAAATACCATACATCGGATTGTTCTCATGGAAAATATTAGGGATTATATTGTTGAGTCATGATAGATTTAAATAATTTCTTCATTTCTAAATTAATAATTTAGAATCGGGTCATTTATATAAAATCTATGTGAGAAATCGTTTCTCTACTCTACAAGAATGCTTAACATGGGATGTGTCAAAAGGAATTGAGTTCGTGGGCCACTAAATATCGATAATCTTCTTGTGTTGCTAGGATTTGTGTGAGTTTGATAAACCTTAAATATTGGGTCCCTTTATACCTACATATATAAATGTTTATTTGGAATTTTAGGTGTAAGTTTGTTAAGAATACATTGGCCACTATCCTTGGAACATTGCAGGTGAGCAGATCAGCAAATAATCTATTTCATATCAGTAGCAATAGAGATTGTTCTTTTTGGTAATCCAATTGATGGAGTCTAACAGAAAAAGAATCAATAATTTACATCTATTGAATGCTTATTTTGCTTGTTAGGTTCAAAATCATATCATTAGGGATTGCCCCCATTGTAAACCAAAGCCATATTAGGTTATATGGGTTTGAGGGAAGACCGCCCATATCTTTTTCCCAGGTTCGTCTGTGACCAGTTTTTATTAAGACAAGACCTTAAGAGAGTGCCTATTGACTGGCCTTGAGTTGGTCCATTTTGAGGACAAGAATGTAAGGGAATTCCCATTAACTTCGAAGTCTGTAAGTATGGACAGCCATGAGTTTTTTCAGATGTAAGACCTTAAAGACTCTGAAGAACAGATTGGTGAGCTTGATAATCATTTCTGTGATGTGGGTGTTGTCCAGGCTAATGCATTTGAGACCCCTGTTTCCATTCGTGAAGAATTACATGCTGTAAAACTCCTAGGATTGTCCCAAGTTTCATAGAAATACATTGGAGTGGTAGATAATGGAAATGATGCAGACCCAACTCATGTGCTTCATGGTCTTGAACAATGTGTATTCAGGTCATGAAGGAGTTTCCCATTTGGTGACTCGAAAGAGGGATTTATTACCATGGACAGGCTCTGGGAAGAGGACCATCATAACCTAGGCCTATTTGTAGTCCAAAAAACCGTTAAATCAGGAAAGAAAAAGGATGGAAAAGAACACTTGCTTGCAAGCTCTATGAAGAGAAGAACAACCTCTAGAAGAGAACACTTGTTTGCAAGCTCTCTCAAGTTTCAAATACTAGCTAAATGAGCAGAAGCAAAAAGAATCAAAGAAACAACATATAATATTTTTTCTTGTTTTCTCAAATACAATGCACACTAGACATACTAACTCATATGGCATGGATATGGAAAAAAAATCAGCATGATATCATCTTCAGTTAGATACACACAAGTATATTGAAGGAAACAGGGAACAAAAAACACTGCAACAATATTTGAAGATACAACATATAACATCAGTGATAAAAGGACCATACGATAATGATTTTAGAAATGATACAAAAATGCCTCAAATTTTCTATCTAGAAAGTTCAATATTGATTAAAGTGGATGGATAGATTTTACCCAGCATTCTAGGTTTTTGTGGGCCCTTGGGCCTGAAAAAAGGTGGAGGACAAATGAAAAATGGAGTGGAAACAGGCTCAATATCCCAAATAGAAACTTGATTCTGCCTTTCACCAGCACTTGATTCATCCCACCCAAACTGCTTGGAAAATAAATAAATAAACACATTAAATAAGATGACAAGACCCTCATACATGAAGAGTTAAAACTTTTAGTAACATCTCAGCATCGGGAACCCTTACTTTAGAAATTTGACAGGAAATGAAGCATATATTTCCAACAATGAATACCTGGAAATTACGCCATTGTGATTTTGTCCATTTAATAGGATATAAGTAACTCATTCCTGTAATGGCACACATATAACTACGCAAGAAAAAAGAAAAAATCAAATCTTCAATATCAAGAAACAAAGAAAAAATAGCTTTCCTAGCACAAATCAAAATGATAAATAATAGAGAAAAACACATACATGTGAAAAGTAGTGATCTAGTGAATTAATGTTGTTTCCTCTGTTGATGAAACTACTACAACTATTTCTTAGTAAATTAGATTTTTTTGGATCAAAAGCTATTATATATTCGCCTTCACCTATGTGTTTGGAGCTTATCGGACTATAACTCATCAATATCCATCTTGATAATCAAAAACATGTTTTAAGCACAGTTTCGAGCTCCAAGAAAGTGTTGTGACCTTGGAGTATGGATCTGTATTTGGATCTTCTCTCTAAAATTTTTGAGTTCAAGTGAAGTATCTAAGGTGCTTGATTTGTTGATGTGTTCTAGCTCGCTGGTATGGATGAATGAGTGGATGGAATGGATAGGTTGGGTGGATGGGCATGGGATGGGTAGGCTGGAATTGTTGGGATATTTGGATGGATGGCTTGGAGAATGGGAAGGTTTTAGGCCATTGTGTATTATATTTGATTCATTCACTTATGCCACCACCAACCTGGCTATGTTATCTTTAGATATAAATAAAATGCATTCATGAAAAATGATGGATCCATGAAATAAAACTCTACACTTAAAAAACTCTTCAACAAAGAAAGGATAAATCCTACCTAACCTTAAAAAATTGAATGAAAGCAATACTGAAATTAGATATAACTACCTCAAGGGAGCATTCGACAATGGTGAGAATTGAAGTCATTCAAACCCTGAAAGGTTTTTGAAGTTTATATCCCAGAGGAAACCCCAAGACCCTCTTAAACTCAAAATTCATGGAGAGCCCAAATTAGGGTTTTCAATTTCGATCAAATTCTTGTTGTAGAGAGCTCCACCATCGATTCCCCGAGGTTGCTAAAAATTTTGGTGGCTAGAGAACTAAGAACGAGTTACCTCTTTGGAAAAAAACTCCAATATGCCCCTGTGTAGTGATGCTTAATAAATTAATTCTCATGAATCAATGAGCTTTGTCTCAGCTACAGTCTATCTCCCTTCAGATGCCAAGTATAGGGTTTGAGGTTTTCCAAATTGTGCAACACACCGATGGAATAACCAAATTGTACCAATTCATTGTTTTGCGGCAACTCCGAATGAAAATGAATATATTTATTTTCTTGTTTTTTTATATATTTTTTGTTATTTATTGTATATTATTTATAATATAATATAAAACTAGTATACCATTGTTTATATGTTATTAAATTAACTTACTAATTTATATATTTATTTATTTATTTTATATTATAATATAAAACTAATATATATTAGTAAGTTAAGGAAATATATATGTGTGTGTGTGTGTGTGTGTGTGTGGGAAGAGTTTTAGCACATTGGAATTTAGATGGGTTGTGTCATATTTGAAAGCCATGTGGCCACCAATAAAGGGAGATTGGATGCAGGACAAAAAATTCTTATATTGTGTCACGTCCCCTCCCATCCACCAGAGAGAGAGCGCAACCTTAGTGCCATCTAATCCTAGTAGTTGAGCCCCATGAACATAAATATAAAAATGCATTGAACTTAAACATACACAGATGCATAAATTATTAACATACAGTGGAAGAAAAATTCATTCATTCACAGCATTTAACATATTCATATTAATTCATAAACACATATACAGTTGCAGAGATAAAATAGACAAGAATACTTATCTTGAAAGAAGCTTGTCTCGCAACTAGCTATGTCGCTGCAATGTTCCACCCAACCATAGGCCAGTGTCCTCATCAATCTCTCAGCAACACTGCCACCCCTGAGCTGGGCATGATTCCCACAAGGAATAAGGGAACACTAGCAGACTCACACATAGCCAAGGATTTATCAAAATTTAGCCAAGGAGGTGGAATGGTTGAATTTCTAAGCTAGTGAGCTCAACCACAGAGCTATAGACACCTACACAAGATCTAGCTTGGATTTCCTAACACCTACACACCCAACACAAGGAAGCATCCCCTTCTCTGCTACACAGTCCCTCAGGATATGCCTTTCATTCCAGTGCTATTCAGGGTGTGCAAAGAAGAAAATCCAGCTTCTCTTGATCTGTCTGTGAGATTCCTTCCCCCCACTAGGTTTATCAAGCTAATTCTTCCCCAATTCCACTCCAAACTGGTTCAGACCAAAACCACAGGTGCACACACAGCAAAATGCAAGATCTGTATTTGAGGAAAAACGTTTTTCAAACAAAAACGTAAAGGACAAATGGGTAAAACAACCCCCTAGTAGAAATTCGATTTCCAGAATCGTTCTATGGCTTCACATGGGAAAAAACAGCTCCCTCAGTCCCTAAATTCGTGGCTCTGTCCCCCATTGGCTGTGCAACATTGAAAACACAAAATTCCCCAACTGTGGATGTGGAAACAACACAAAATGCCAGGAGTGATCCCAGCCACTAAACATTAACAAAACCACTTCCCAACCACGGGAAAATGAAGAACACTACAAATAACATGAATGGAGAATGCCAGGAGCTCCAAAAACGTGGGGAAGACAACATCGTGAATGCATGAGGTAATGGGCAGCATTTTTGGGCAATAACTTGCCCCATAAGTCAAAAATCATTTTCCAAAAAATGGGTGCTTCCCCAAATTTGAATTTTTGACTCCCATACCTTGCCCATTCTCATGCAATAACTAACCCAACCAATTTCTGGAAAAAGTAAATGATTGGGCACAAAAGAAAAAATGGGTAGTTGACAGTTTGATGGGTTCTCCCTTTGACACTTGGCTTTTCCCCATTGGCCCAAAGGTTTGAATACCCCCCCCCCTTATCTTTAGGAAATCATGCCCCCATCTCTTTTAATGTTGCATTGGCATAGTTGGTTGTGGGTATTTTAATTAAATTGCATATTTACATGATGTCCAAAATTATAACGTGTCGGCTAGCATGAAATACCATCTACATCGATTTTCATCGTCAAAAATTAAAACACTAAATCGATGGTGGGGATTTTTCTTTTAGTTCCACACCATGATTAATTACAATATATACATCATATACATTTTTAATGCAAACATGGTCAAAACCGGGGTGTTACATATTGAGACATGCGCAATATAATGGGAGGTGATCTACAAAGGAGTTTCAGCAGTTGGACATCACAGGAGAGCTTATAGAGGTTATAGGCCATAATGAGTACCAGTATGTACTTCCTATTAGTCATGTTGATTCACTAAATCATGTTACAAAATAATCCATTTAATGTTAATCCATGGAATCGGGTGGTTGCAGCAAGCAGTGCAGATTTGCGTCATGCATTAATGTTGAGATGTGACACATGAGGAGGTCTACAATTTACTAAATTCTAACATTGTGAATGGATTCAAAGTCTCTGAATCCATCCGCGGTGTTAGAATTTGGGACTCTGAATCCATACGCGGTGTTAGAATTTTGTAAATTGTACAAATTCATTGTCAAAATTGCAATTTTCCATTGTCAAAGTGACACAACTAAAAATGACCAAATATTATGTGGTCATTTTAGTCTAGATATCATGTGACCAAGTTTGATAATTTGTTTTGTTCTTTTAGTTCATTTTTTATCCCGTGACCAAAATTGGTCATTTATCTTGGTCTTTTTTAGTTAGGTCACTTAAATTTATCAATTTTGGTCATTTATCCCCTGAAAAAAATTGCGGTGACCAAAATTTTTGGTCTCCTAGTCACAAATCTCTCATTTTGTACTATTGTTTGTTACCCTTTTCAAGATGTTAAAAATAAAATAGGTACTCATCCATCGTGATGGGGAAATTAAGGGAATGGGGATACTTTTTTTCATTTGTATTAATGGCAACTCCTAGTCACCCTTGAACATGACACCTGTCTACATTTCATTCAAATAGATGGGTATTCATCTTGTCATCGAGTCGATCCACTTTCATGAGTCATTTCACTCCTTCGATTCAATTCAAAGAATGCATCGTACTGTATTTGCATTATGTCTAGTATCTTCCTCGTTGATTCAATGATGCCAAGTCACTTGTCGTGTTGTTCAATGTTCAAGGAGAGTATTTATCACAGTCTACTTCTATAGTTACCTTAACTTTGGTCGAGTCAGTCATATCAGAGTAATTCCCATGGTTATTACATTATCAAAGTCACTTAGAAAATCACTTTTGTTCCAAGTTTCATGTCAATGATGAGGGAAACATTATGGCCTTCCTTCGACAAGTCTATTTGTGCCGACACCGACACATCATTCGAGAATTAGTCTTAGAAACGATTCAAGTACCTTGAAGCTTGTATGCCTCAATGACAAGTGTCCTTGCTTTCGACAGTGGTCTTTCATCATTGGCCTCTAATTGGAATATTCCACCTATTGTTTGGATTCAACTCATTTAGTCACATTCAGAGGAATGTACTGGGATACCTTTGGGATCATTGACATAAATGGTGATTTCCCTTGCATTTGTTAATGGTATATATCAATGACCGGTAATCAAGTGGTTTCTATGATGTTCGACATCAAGACATCTATTCACATAGATAGAAAAGTATTATTTGGGATTTAAATGAAGACCCTGAGTGGTTAGGTATTCACTTGAATATGTGACTATCCTCGGGTTGCATTGGAGTATTTTTTGAGTCATTGCATGGATCCACATTGTATGTCTGGTGGTTATGCTCAAGTTTGAGTCTAGATGACATGGATCTACAGTGTAAATTCGGTAGCTATGTCCCTATTTGAGTCTTGTTGATCATGGATCTACAAAGTATTATTGGTAGCCATGACTTCATCATTATACATGGATCTACAGTGTATTGGTCAGCAGCCATGATTTGAGTCAGATAGTTTGTAATTGGTCATATGTCAAGTATTCGCTCGCCACTCTTTTTCCTATGATTCCATATCAAATCTAGAAAAGTATTTCACCTATCACATCCCTCTAGCTTCATACTTTGGGGGGCATTCTGTTACACCCAAAAAAATTTCTTATCCTCAATCCCATGAAATTTCCTAGCAAAAACATCTTTTAGAGGAGATTTTTGCTCAGTTCTAGGAGGCCTGACGCCCTTTTCCTTCTGACATAGAGCATCATCCCAGCCTGACGTCTCTTACATAATGACAAGGTGCGTTGGTGACACTTGTTGCCTAAGTACAAGGAGTTTCAGCATCTCCTGCTAGTGCACAAGGAGCATCAACACTGTTAAAATGGCAAAAAAGATAAGATTTCAAGAACCTTCTAGATGAAAGTCCTCATGGAGGATTATCCCAACTTCTTGGAGTAGGTGGAATTTGTACCCCTAGCCTTTAGGGATGATCCCTTGCCTTCCTTCCAAAATATCTCAACCCCTTTGGGCCCTCTTTCACCTATATATACAATCTTCATGGACCATGAGAGGAAGGAGGACCAAGAGAGCACCTTTATGCTGTTGAAATCATTGTTGGTATAAGAGACAAAGAGTGTGGTTGTGAGTAAGATTTGTAGAGTTTATGGTTTTGATTCAAAAGACATTATGAGAACAAAGCTTCAAAATCAAGGCTTTGGCTGTAGTTTTCTTCTCTTGCCCTGTTAATACAAATGTGTTCCCCTTTCCCATGAATGATTTGTGTTAATCTTAGTTATTCATTACTTTTATCCTTAATCAATTGTATAGATCATTAAATTATCTTATTGTTTCACTTGTGTATCTTGTTCCTTACATTCTTTTACAGGAATAGTTGATCATAAGAGAATCCACAAGGAAAGGATCCCCTTCATTGTTGAGGTAAGAAAGCTTCAAATTCAAGTAGTTTAACAATCTATGGAGAGGATGCAATGTTATGAGTCTTTTGTTCTATATCTGCCCCACGTAGACTAGGGAAACAATCTTTGTATGCATTGATTGAGAATTTCTAGTAACAACAATCTACACATTGTTAGTAAAAAATGGAAACTATGCCTTGCTCTTTAATATGAAGTACAAATACAAAGAAAGTGGTGGTCTATATGGGGTTACCTATGACTTTATGGTTATAACTGCTTCTACAATATTTCCTACTTCCTATATTATTCTCTAATATCCACTCCCATGTTGTTGCTCAAGTATGGAATAATACAATAATATCATCAGAATGGAACCCCCTTCTTTTCCAATGACCTAGTATTTAACATAGCTTGATGATCGTCTAGGGTTAATTCTATGGATTTTAGATGCCTCAATTCTTGATTAGGTTTAGGGTTTTGGACCTTCTAGACTATTCTTGAAGGTATACACATGACTAAATCTGTATGTGTGAGAAATTAGAGTTGACATGGAATCCACCCGATACCATGGTGGTCAATTAGATAGGTCAACTTATGGGAGACATAACTTCCTTATACGGACTTCGATTGAGGTGATTCTTGAACCATTGAGGAAAGATCTTGGACTGTATAATAACGTTAATGGAAATTACACATGCAATGATCTTTTGACCTCAAAATCATCATTTAATCCCCCAAATAGGCCCTGAAAGGTTCCAGACCCCAAATCTGCGAAGTGAGACCTACCCCTGAAATGGGCCCTGCTAGCCAATTCATCCAATATTTCGACCGAGAAAGCACCAAAATAGATGAAAAATTATATATTGATCCATTTTGAATCACTTTGCCATAAGTATTCTCAAAGCCAATCTTAATACTTGAAGTTCTTGCACTAGATGTTCGAGCCCATCCCATACTATGATAACATTATCCAAGTGTATTTTCCACTAATGCAGGGTTCTCTTTATTTAGGCCAAATGATATTAGACAGAATATGCTTAAGATATAGAGCTAATACTTTGGCCATAATCGTATGTAATGTATTGAGAAAAGTAATGGTCCAACTATTCGTGATAACCTTTGGGTCCCCTACTTTGGGGATAAATATGACCAACCCTTAGTTTTCTCTCGTGCCCAAACAATGGAAATAAATTTAATAAACCCTTATTTTTTTCTTGCATTGAGAGATCAATGGTCCAAGGGCTCGCTATATACAAAAAGTAAATTATCTCACTAGAGATTGAGGTAGCTATGTAAAACTCAAAGGAGAAACTATCAATCCCCAAGACTTTATCATCTTCCATTTCATTGAGGGGCATCACTAGCTTATCCAAAGTTAGGGCTTAGTCACATTTTAGACTTTTCTCATTCAAAATCTTGTATGGATCAACATCTAGGCACTTTTGGGCAGCTTCTTACCTCTTTGGTGTGAGATCCTAAGGCTAGAAGATATATGGTAATGCTACACATATTTGTACTCGAATCATTCTAAAGTTAGTTTAAGCAAAAATATGGATTCAACTACTCCAATGCAATGCTTTGTTAAATAACGAAACATTTTCCATTGAAGCAAGCAACTATAACTATGGCACATGATTATCGAGAGAGGAACATGACAACAGACTCTCTCTCCAAAACTGAGGTCGGTATAGTTGAACACTCATGGAAATTATAGGATGGCATAGATGCCATCGTTGTTGAACATGATATTGAAAATCAACCTATTTGAGTTCTTTTTTTTAATTTTTTCATGCCTCAATATTTTATGTTTGTAATTTTGGAAACAAGTATTCCCTTAGTCTTCTCTTTTTTATTGTTTTATCGAACTTTGGTTTAATGAATGACTACAGTCTCTATGTACAAAGTAGTTCATCTTAATAAAATAAATTGCGATTTTTTCATAAAGAAAAAAAACTATAACATAGCACATAAATTCAATTTTTATTACCCATATCACCCATCACCCCCCACAAACGAAGATAACAATGAACATCCTGATAGGAAGACATGAGTAATCAGTTTTTTTTAATTCTCCTTTATAAGAAGATAACAATGGGCATCCGAGTAAGAGGAAACGAGTTCATATTATTCTCTTTTATACAAAGATTTGTGACCAAAACTAGTATGACTCTTCACACAAATATTTTTTGTTTGAAAATGATTAAAAAAATAGATCAAATGTCAATTTTGATATACAAATGGTTTGATTAATATTTTAAATTTAAAAATACCTTTTCTAACATAGAAATCCCATGACATCAATCCCAAAACCCTTCATGCCCAACTAACTTGAAAACCGGAGGCTTAATCCAAGGGGGCTAAAAAGGGGAAGATGTGTTTTTTTTCCATACTAAATTTACTCGTGCCTACAAACCAAAATAGAAAATAAAGGATCTTGAAAGGAGGAACAAGTCAAAAGAAGAAAACGATTGAAAGGACAAAATAAAAATAAAAAAACTAATTTAATATTCTGTTGGGTAACATGGTTGGCTAGAACTTTATAATCTCGGGATCTACGGCTAGAGAATGGGTCGCCCTCACGTGGGACCAAGAAAACACGTGGCATTATATATGACGTAATTACCGTGCAATAATTATTAAATCCACCAACTAAAGTGGAATGAAAAAACAATTGATAGGCGACGAGAGGAGGCCCTGGTCCCCCAAAACTTAAAAGCGTTCTTTCTACCTAACATATATGGTGATGAAGAATTATGAAGGGCTACGGACACATTGTACAAACACGAGGAAGCCAGGCAAATACTTTAGTATTGCGAATTTCAGCCGCGCAATGTAGATGAAATCTCCAATCATCCAAGACCTTTCCCTATTTCTTTCTTGACCGATACTACTCCTACTCCTTTTCTTTTCCTGATTGAGACTACTCTTCGATACATACCCACCCAAGTCAGTCAGTGACGTGTCCTTTTGATGTCACATCAATTTGTCCCATTCTATAAATTAATGTAAATATATTTTTTGGTTAATATTTTGTAGGCTTTTCTTTATTAAATTAAAAAATTTATGAATCAAGAGTAGTTTAAAAACTTATTCCATATTTAAGATCGTTACAACCGCCACTGCAACTTCTACTTGGTGTCTCCCTAACAAAGTCATTCAATTTTCACATGCAACAACCAATCCAAATGACATAGTTTCTTTTTATAATAGTTTAATACTTCAAAATTAACTAGTAATAAGTGATATGTTGAGAGGATTATAATCACACTAGTCTAAAAGTATCTTATCTTTATATTTCTTAAATACTAAAAGGATTAAATACTTTGAAGTGTAAACCTTGTTAGTGTGTATATAGTTGATTAAACTTATATAGGTTAATATGTTGGTATATTTATCTATTACGTTGTTACACCTTTGACATATAATCAAATTTTGTATGTTATATAAAAATATTTAAATATAACATTATATATATGTTAATGATTAATTAATTAATTAAATTAAGAGACACATCTTTTAGTAAAAAGAACGATGGGATTATATAAAACCTATCATTGTAAATGTAATATCATCACTTGTCAATTATTCATTTTATATATTTATCCATTTATGGAGTTTCTATCATATTTACGTTGGATTTTTCTATATAAATAAATTTTATTTGTTTCAAGGAGTTTCTAGTTTTTTATAAATAAATATGGGTTTCTCTTGTAAAATCATATTCTAATATATAATAATATGCGGATTCCTTTTATGTCTTATTATGAGGCTCATTCATGTCCATGTCAATCTTGGATTTCTACATGGTATAAGAGCAAGTGTTTCCTACCTTGTTGTTTTATGGGTGAGTGTATTAAAAAAAAATCTCCATTTCCTAGTTTTGGCCTCCGACTTCTTTTATGGGATTGAGATTGGATTTTATCTATGATCTAGCCTTCATTCTCAAAACAAAGTATTGTTTCTTTGATACATAGATCTGTAAACCTCCTCTGGTTTGTTGATAATTATCTCATATCTGTGGCGCTTCCATGCTCTCTTAACTAGGGCTCTACATACCACTTCTGGAGTAGATCCAGTTTCTTCGATACTTTGATCGTGTGTATTGTGCAGTCTACTCTCACTGGTGTATCATTGGTTGATCACACATATCTTTGGAGTCTGCCCTACCTTCAACAATTGGAGATATTATATTGCCTAGCATTTTAGGGTTTTCAACATGTGGGTGCATCTCTTGTTGAATGTCGAGCATCTTTGTTCACACCATATATGCTTTAGGGGTTGGTATCTCTCATTATACACAATGCTTCTCTCTTTAGAACATTGCATAGGTGAAATGCGTGATCACTACATCCTGGATCATGTTAGAAGAAGTTTGGAGGGCTCTTCTCTATCTTCGCTCACACGTTTGAGCAACTAGGTCTTTTGTTGAGAGCCTCAGTTGGTTCAAGGAATGGATTATAGTCTAAGAATCACGAGGTTCGAATCTCCGTCACATTGTTTCTTTCGACGAGCTACCACATCTGGTGGTGGACAATGACTAGGTTCACTTGGGCGAGTTCATCATCCTAGGTGTTGGATTTCTCTACATTATCAGCTCAATTGGCTGCATAGGGCACAACTATTTGATTGCCAAGCCCAATGAGAAAGAAATTACCATTGTCCTTACTTCACGGTGGAACCCTTCCTTTTAAGTTATCAATCAATGGAATGTGAACCTGTCTATGTTCTATGGTCAACCTTGACAACTTTTATATTGTGAATGTTTACACAAACATTCACGTGGAGCTATCTTTTATGCTCCTGAAGCCTTTGCTTATCTAAAATGGATGCCCCTTATTGTTAAGGAGTTGGTGTATGGTTTGTATTTGATGGCGGTAATCAGAGATCTATTCCCTTAGTTGTCATTTTTCACAATCAAGAAACTTTGCAATCTTTGCATGTAAAATAAGTTTGTCTTTTGGAGAAATTTTTGTCATAGTTGTTTTTTGTCAATTTACTATAAAGTGGTTATTGACAGAGTTTTTACCATAAATTTGCATTGGAGTCTCCATTTTACATATCATTTGGGGAATTGCAAAGTGCATTTCACTCTATTTCAAATATGTGTGGTTGCGCGCCACATTGATTTTCTTAATTAAGACAATTATTTTTCTCATAAGCTCAAAGAATATGTGTTGATTCCTCTATTGTAAATGGGTACTTAACATGGCCTTGTTTGTTGGGGGACATATCGAGGATTGTTGTAGATGATGGTATTTATTTTTGGTACCTCTCATTTTGCACCTTTGAGTAGTGGATAGTGTGCCACTCGTTCAGATAGTCTTAGAGGGTCATCAGGTGTTGGCCTCTATGCACCGCCTTGTTTTGCAATCATTTGGAGATGGGCACATTATTTATGGTACCTCCCATTCTACACCTTTGAGTAGTGTATTGTGTGTTGCTCATGTAGATAGTCTTAGAGTGTCACTATGCATTTTCCTCCGTGCATTGCCTTGTTTCGCAGTGACTTGGATCTCACCACCTTGGAATGTTTATTGCTTAGGTTGTTTGACATCATTGCTACCTTTAGCTCGTACCTCCATAATTTTTCCATCATCTATGAAATCCAATACCATCATCTTGTCCACTTAGTTCAACATTGTGGGGGGTGGTATGTAATACCTCCTTGGGTGATATTTTATTCATCGTTTTGATCAAAATCAATCGTCTTCAAAGTGAACCTTGTACACAACCTTGAATCATATATTGTAGCGACTAGCAACCCATGCAGTCCAGTGAGATGGATTGGCATCCATAGGGATACTCAATATATGATGTTTTCTTGATTGTAAACGGGTACCTAATCAATCCTTTTGTTTTAGGACTCGTGTTAGAGGATTAGTTTATTTTGGGAGGATGGTGTCCATTCAATTCTCAATGCCTCAACCATTTGAAATGTGCAATTTTCAGCATTAGTGATTGACTCTCTTTTGGAGAGGAGTTTTCATCATACAATATTTTCTCCTTTTCTCAACTTATGAGAGTTTGTACATGGGTACCTTAGAAGACCTGGTTGTTGGGACTCATTTTTGTTTTCTTTTGTTTATTCCCTACATTTCTCTTAAGGGGAAGGTGTTAGTCTATGTAAAGTTGATTAAGCTTATGTAGGGTAACAAGTTGGTATTCCTATATACTATCCTAGTACACCTTGGAATATCTTCAAATTATGTGCCAAAACGTTTTGGGTTTGTTATAAATAAACCTAGGTTTCTCTCAAGTAAAATCAGATACTAATATATCATAATATATCAATTTCATTGATGTTTATTATGAGGCTCATTCACGTTCCAGAATAATCCCATATTTCTACACCATTTTTAAAATGTAAAACTTAAGGGAGGGTTTAGACCTCAAGGAATTCTATTTTTTTTTTGGTAAACCAATAATCAAAATGGATTTATGCCCATTTACTTTATTACAATAATACATTTTATTTTAGTTTTTATATTATTATAATACACTTTTTTTTATTAAGGCTTGTAGATGTGGGGGGTCCTCTTGGATCCCAATGGAAACATCGTTGAAACTTACACCTAGGGAATGGGAATGATGACAAATAATCAAGTTGAGTGGTACACATTGTTCATGGGATTGGAAATAAGTGTTTCTCTTGGCCTTCAGAAAGTCACTGTCCCCATCGATTCTCTCCTTGTCATTTCTCAATCTTAGTGAAAGTTCTATCAAATGGGATCAAATGTAGGTCAATTGCAACAGAGAATAAACACTCTCTTCAATAAAATCAAGGATATGAGTCTGATGGGTATTCATCGTATTCATAACTTTGAAGCTCACTCTTTAGCAAATCAAGTCGTGCATTTTGAAAAAGGATTTTTTATGACTAGGGGGGGTCAATAGACTTGTCAATGGATTCCCTAACTCAGAATGAATGACATCAAATATGAGGTGTCTATTCCCAAGTTGCATGCATGACACTAGGAAACATATTAATTAGTTGTGTATGAGGAATAGGGTGTCATTAAACGTTCATTAAATTTCCATGTGGGAGAGCACTTTCATGACTCTTCATTTGTGTTTATTGTTGTTATGAAGGATTGTAATATGGCGTACCAAGGCTTAATATAGGTTGTTGGTGGGATTATTTGAATAGAGATTTGTAGTGTCAGGTGGCAAGGTAGTTGTACAAAGAAGATGGGGTTGCACAACACTATTGTCTGGAGTCGCAAATCTATGGGACAAAAGTCTGGAAGGTTCAGGAGCCATGTGTGGTCAAATTTTGTGGTAACCAAGGATTTTGAGGTGAATTTTATGGGGTCCTTAGTTCACATGACATCGATTTGAGGATGGAAACATGTGGCATTAGTGGGTCTGGCACAACAACAAATTGTTTTTGTTGGATTGGACTAGTAGTAGCTCTACCTAGGAGGGGTTTGGTTGTCTTCTGCTCCCCTGAACATGGATCAAAGGATTGTTCTCATGGCTACATCCGGTAGGGACTCTGGCTCGTCGAGGAAAAAATGGTGCAAGGGGCAGGAAATCTGGGAGGCCAAGAATGACAATCATGAACTGAAGGGGAAAATGTGGACATTGAAGTCACGTTTGGAGGGGGTTATTGAACTTGAAGTGCATAACATAAGTCACAATGTGTAGTTGGCAAGACGAATGGAATAGTTGGAGACTCAGGTTTAAGACTTGAGCAATCAACTAGAGAGGATCATGCTCATTACTGAAGCAATAATGGTTAGATTGAAAGCCATCTTCTAGTTTTGTGACGACGTTTTATAAAATTTTGAATTTGTAATCCTTGAACTCTATAATTTTTTTTGGTTATGTTTACAACAGCTTAATACATTCCTTATAACCATTCTTGTTTAAAAAATACACTGTTTATTATTTTTCATTTTTATAGGCATCACTTTTTTTAATTTAATAACATTAAATATGTAACACATGGCTACATATAATGAAGATAAATATGCATACCTTTATTTCCTAATTCCCATGGTTTATCTGGTTAAATGATGTTTCTAACCAAATATTAAATTTATAAGTAAACAAAATAGGATAAAAAAATAGGTTTTATTAAAATAATGGGGGGTAATAATCATTCCTCCCAACCCCTTCAATTACACCCAATTGAAAAAAAATTTGGTTTTGTTTAATAAACATACTACAATATCTTCACAATTATATATATATATATATATATATATATATATGGGTGAATCCATGAAGATGAATAAAACTTTTGGCCAAAAGTGACGGTGAAAATTTGATTTTTTATTCATTTATTAAATTGAATCCCTCAAAACTCATATATTCCATGTGAATTCCGACATTCAATAAAAAAACAAATTGTAGGGAATTATGTTGTCTTTCCACCTATATTTAATTTTTTTTTCATGTGGTTGACATCCTTGAGAATAGAGGTCGGAGATCACTACATCCACAGTAATAATTCTAGGGGGGGCACCTGAAGGGGCCTTGCCCTACCAGCTCCAGTTTTGGGAGCCTAGCCCCAAAAAACCCATAGAGTTGGATTCATGAGAATTTAACCTCAAACAAAAAACTAATAATATTATTATTTAACATGCCAAAATTGCATTGATGATAGGTTTGTTCTTGTAAATTTCAGGAAAAGATAACAAATGGTTTGTATGCATGTGAAATAATTTAGTGATAAATGCATATTTTTTGTAAAAATATATATATAAGCATAATCTACACAAAATGCACTTGGGTGTACATATTTTTTTAAAATTTATGTTGGAAAATTATATTTTTTTATTAATTATTGAAATTGATCATTGAAAATTTTAATTGCATTTCACACACATATGTGTGTGCACATAAACTTGTTTTTACTGGTTACATAAGTAAAATAAAAAATACACTTTTGAAGAGGACGCGTTGATCTATGGCGTATGTATTTTTTGAAAATTTTTGGTCGTGTACTTTTTATGTTGTTGATTTTCTTTGCATTGATATGAATTTGTGGACATGGTATTGTAAGTGTAAGTTTGAAAAGAAAAGAAAAAATAATTATCATATGAACTCAGAAACCTATAAATTATATGCCAATGGATAGACGATTCATTGACAAATCCATTGGTATGAAGTCCGCTACCTAAGGTGCCTCATAGGACAAGGTTTAGGCCTGGAAAATATGTCAATAAAAATAAACTTTGCAAAATAGTGGGCTAATAGCATGTTTTTCAAGCCCTCGATCGAGCTAATAGTCTTAAAAACCCTAAATCGAGGTTTTGAACGCATTTTTTTAATAGATTGATCGAGGGGCTTAAGCGTGGTTAAACTAAAAGTTTGATTAATCTAATATCTCAATCGAGCTATAGAGATCGATTGCGTGCTTGGTTAAGCCCTCGATCGAGCTCATTTTTTCCATACTTGCACCCTCTACTTACCAAAAAGTGTTACCCATCTTCATGGGAACATTGATAAATATATAATACGTGTTTCTCCATGTGTATTTTTTTCTCTTTACCATCTTTTCCTATATGTAAGGCACGAATGTTAATGTTAATTAATAATTTAAATTATGTTACAATTAAGGCAAATGAGACATTGATATGTTTTTTTCCAATCGAGAGTAACTCTTCAAGACATCAAACAAGTTCTTTTATTTGTGCCGTGCGTAGATAAATATCTCGAGTCGGGTCCAGCCTTAACCTTGGACAAGAAATAATCAATGAGAGTACAATCACTAGTGCAGTCATATAAGGCCTCCCTTTCTTTTCTTTTAGACTAATATAGATTCGAACCTAAACTTCCATCACAACAACCACCATACCCCACCAATGGTTCATGCCCTCAACCCCTATTCATATTTGTTTTTCTCATAAACACGGTTCGATGAACTACACATACACGTTACATCCTTACATAATATATATACAATTCCTTCATGATTTAATAAGTCATCTCTTTTGTCATGTCCCTGCCCCTCTACTGGATGGAGAGGACATGACGTTACTGCTATCTAATCAGGGAAATTTAAATCCCATGTACATATACATGATAAAATTAAATGCATTGAACTAATACATGCACAGATGCATAAATAATTAACATGTAGTGGAAGCATATCCATTCCATTAATTCACATGTTCATCATTTTCTTTAAACAACAAATACAATTACAGAGATGGAATAGACAAGAATACTTATATTATGAAGAAGCTCGTCCCACAACCAGCTATGTCATTGCAACGTTCCACCCAACCATAGGCTAGTGTTATCGTCAATCTCTTAGCAACACTGCCACCCCTGAGCTGGGCCTGATTCCCACAAGGAATAAGGAACACTAGCAGGCTCACACATAGCCAAGGATACCACAAAATTCAGCCAAGCCAACACAATTGGGTTTATCAGGCTGCAAAGGAGATGGAAAGGCTGATTGCTAGGCTAGTGAGCTCCTCCAAAGACCTTATGGGAACTTGCACCAAATCTATCCTTGCTTATAAACATCCACCCAACCAACACAAGGAATCATTCCCTTCTCTGCTACACAGTCCCTCGGTTTATTCCTTCCCTTCCAGTCTTATTCAGGGTGTGCAAAGAAGAAAACCAGCCCCCTAGATTTGTCTGTAAGGTCCCTTCACACACTAGGTTTATCAAGCTAGTTCAGAACCTCTTTCCACTCCCAAATTAGTTCAGACCAAATACAAAATATGCATACACAACAATTACAGTGTTGGACATGGACAAAAACGTCCTGGAAGCCAAAATCGGAAACAATAAGTGGGTAAAACAGTCCCATGAGCCAAAATCGATTTCACCAAATGTTCATTGACTTCACATGGGAAAAAATGGCCTCCATAGACACCCAGAAATTGTGGCCTCTTCTCCAATTCACTGGGCATTACAAAAACAGATTCCTAGCCTGGGAAACAACATAAAAAACGTCAAGCCAAGAGCCCAGGAATTGAGCTTTGCAAATATGACTTCCCAGTCATGGGGAAAATGAAGGAAACTGTAAAAACGTGGGTGGGGAATGCACAACAACTCCAAAAACGTGATTGAAGTGCCCAAGAGCTCCAAAATAGTGAATGAGAACACACAACATGCAAAAAAACGTGAAGGTAAAACGACTCCCAAGCTTCCCCTGCGTGAGGAAATGGAGAACATGGGTGTATGACCAAATCGGCATGCATTTGGGTGTTAACTTGCCCCAAAAGTCAAAAACGTTTTTCCCCCAAACATGGGTTTTCCCCAAATTCGAATTTCTTTGCCCATACTCTTCCCATCCCCATGCAATAACTACTTCAACTAATTTCTGGAAGAATTAAATGATTGGGTGAATGAGACAAGAAAGGTGGTTGATAGTTTGATGGGTTCTCCCTTTGACATTTTTATTTTCCCCATTGGCCCCAAAGGCCCATCATCACCGCCGGTCCCTTCACTAAGTGGGGGCTAGATTTTATGGATTGGAACCCAGCTTCAGCTGGGGGGCATCATCATATCATAGTGGTTGTTGACTACTTCACGAAATGGGTTGAGGCTATGCCTACAGTTAAATCTAACAGTGAGATAGCCGTGAACTTCGTATTCAACCAGATTATTACTCGGTTCGGGATTCCGAAAGAGATTGTCACTGACCATGGCTTGCACTTTCAGAATCGTATGATGGAAGAGTTGGCATCAAAGTTAGGGTATAAAAAAGAGCATTCCTCCTCTTACTACCCTCAGGTGAATGGGTAGGTAGAAGTAGTGAAAAAATCACTCAAATCCATTCTCCAACGAACCTTCGCACAAAGCAACAATAATTGGCACATTATGTTATATCCAGCTTTGTGGGCTTATAGAACCGCCATTAAGACTGCCACAGGTTTTTCTCCATATCAACTTGTACATGGAGTGGAGTTGGTATTGCTGGTTGAGTGCGAGATTCCTTCTTTGAAGCTAGCCATAGAGCTCTTACCAGACACTTCCCCATTGGAGGAGCATTTGGTCCACATTGAGCAACATGATGAGCAACGTCGAGATGCCTTGGTGGCTCTAGAAGTAAATAAGCGTTGTGTAAAGGTCTAGTACGATAAATCTGTCCGTCCAAGGAGGTTTAGTGAGGGAGGCTTGGTCCTTTTGTGGGATCAACCGAAAGAACCCTTGGGGGCAAGAAAGTTTAACCCCATGTGGGGCGGTCCTTATGTCGCCAAACGTGTGTTAGAGAAGGGCGCTTATGAGTTAGTGAATATGAGGGAACAACCTTGGCGGAGCCTAGAAATGGGCTCTATCTCAAAAAGTACTATGCATGATTTTCAGCTAAGGCTGGTTATTGTATATTTTTGTACAGTTTTGCATAAGTAGGTATTTTTCTTATGGTGATCGGGTTTGTGATTAGTTTCCATTTCTTTTGGTAGATGTCAATGGAATCTTCCACCTTCATAGGATTCGCGGATGGTGCGAGCCGTCACACTCAACACTCAGCCTCTGCTGCTTGGGTGATTTATACTCCTATGGGTCAGGTATTGTCTTCAGGAGGCATATGTTTACGGCCATCTTCAAACAATGTTGCTGAGTATAGTGCCGTTATTAAGCTTCTATGGGATGCCATTTTACATGGCGTTCTCTCTCTTGAGGTACGTCTTGATTCAGATTTATTAGTGTCACAGCTTAATGGTTTGTACCATGTTAGAGATTTGACATTATTAAGAAGATTATTATGTGTGAGATTATTAGAATGGCAATTTGACAATATAACATACATACATATTCCAAAAATTAATAATCAAGTTGTTGACTCATATGCTAACTATGTGTTAGATTGGCATTTGTTTCATACACAATAAGCTCATCACAAACATAAACTTTTACACATGTAAATAAATAAACCAATAATCATAAAAGTTTTTATAAACATCCAAAATGTGGTAATACATAGTGTCATAATACAAAAATGGGGCTCTCGAGCCACCAAAATATAATACACGGTAGTAGAAAATGTATCACTCCCAGGTATCTAAGCCTGTGGAGGAGGAGGGGGGTTGTGATCATGGAATGTCACTACGGCTTTAGCTAGCCGTCGAAATAGACACACCCATGCTCGTGGTACACCTACCACTTGGCACTGCATGGCCTCAAGAAAGTCCTTGACTTGCGCTATGGGTACTCTGTGTGTCAGTCTCACGAAGTTGGTATGAATGCTTTGGAGCGTCCGCTCCACATCCACACCCATGATATCGTCTCCTCTTCCCCTCTGTCTATGACGAAGGAAGCCTTCAGGTCGTCGTGGTCCCACATCTGCATGCATATGGTAGATGTCACTATGTATTGTCACCCAAAAACATGTCTTTTGATTCGACATAATCAGAAAACACAACAAATTAAATAACTCAAAAATTTTAAAAAGAGGGTCGAGATTCGTTACCTATGTCACTGTATGCCGATCCTGGTGGTAGCGGCATGTCCGGGTCTCCCCGGAAATCTATCCCCGCATAGGGGTAGTCATCAATGGAAACTATTCGTCATCTCCACCATGGAAAGAAATCAGCTGGATAGGGGTTGGACACCCTACCTCCACCCAGTCTGTGCATCGTATCCTCTCAACGCCGTTGGGCTAGATCTCGAACCTCGTGTAGAGGAACGTCAACTCTAGGGCTCAATCCTAGAACACACTCGAAGAAAAATGTGCTCAGTATGCTGCTGAAACCAAAGTTTTGCACTCTGCCCATCTTGCACTCACTGAGCTGGTGTCTCATGTTGCCCAATAGCGCAATGCTCTAATCATATAACATGGGTCTCATGCACTCCACTGCATAGAACATCAGAGGCTGCGAGGCTTGGTGGAGTAAAGCCAAGCCTGCTATCTTTCCCAGTGTCAGTAGGATGGCCTTTAGGCCTAGCACCTGTATGAAGTTAGTTGGGATATGACTCCCCACCTTCTCCGTGTCCGGATAGCAGTACACCGCAATCTACTCATCTATAGTCAGGCCACCTCTGGGCCCTCGAGAATGTAGTTCACTACTTCCCCCCGTCGGGAAAGTCTAGTAATAAAGTATATGTCCTCCACTTCTATGGTGAGGGACATCCCGTCTATCTGGAACAACTCTGAGTTTGGATACCAGTAGTCTACTAACATCTGCAATAGTCCTGGTTTGGCTCTTAAGCCACCAAGACACCAAAATTTGTAAATCCCACATGCACGTAACGCTTGTTGAGCCATTAGATCTGCCCTTACTGCCTCTTCTACATCACCATGTTCATGTTCTCCCATTCTAGGACCATCCTGCACATAAAATTTAAGTTTCGTCCATTAGAATACTTAAAAAACATTGACCACGGCTGCATACGCGATTGTTTTCCAAACAACCGCGTATGTACGCGATTGTGAGGGTGTTTTCCATGCATATCCGGCCCTATACATGGAAAAACCCTCGATTTTCATGTGGGCCGTGGCACCTATCTTAGAATGGCCTAGAATGCTAAATACACCATGGAATTTGACAAAATTTGCATCAAAATGAAAGAGTAAAGCATGGGTAAGTACCTGGAAAAAACGGTAGTGGATTCCGCCAGCTGGATCTCCTAGAATTCATTGTGGAAGTTCTGAGCTCCAATGGGTAAAAAGTTCAAATGTTTTATAATGTTTTGAATTTTTTACTATTTATAGAAAATTTTCAAATTTTTCAAATTTTTTACCCCCTTTGCTATAGTTTGGACCGTTTTTGGACTAATTTATGATGTAGGAGACCTTTTTGAGTGTCGTTTCAGCCGTTGGATTGACCCATTCGTGCCAATTTCAGGTATCATGTCTAAACTGGAATATAGGTTAGGTTTCATCACCATTTGCATTTTGCATGACTTTATGACCATTTCATTATAGCCTGAGGTATGAACCCACTCTATTATGTCACAGAACCTTCTTGCTGTTTTAGGAGTGGCATGATATGAGTGGTAGAGCTTGACCTTACATGGGTACCCTAGTTAGCGCCTTATTTGCATTTGGCGCCCATGCCGAAATTTTGTCCCTTAGGGTGTGGGAGTCCATTATATAGTATTGCCATGACATTTTGCAAGAGCCTCATACTCCTCTTGATCTTTTGCTGGCATATTTCCCTTAGGACTCCCTTATGTCAAGTTGTAATTGCATTATCATGAGCTTTTCCTGCCTTATTGAGCCTTACGCCGGCTTCCCTGACATTGAGTTTCAGCCATATAGCCCGAGCTCGTCTCATGTCTAGCCATGCAGAGCCATTTTATATACCCTTTGCAGCTTGATTCCCTATTTTTACCAGGAGAGGATTTCCCCCAAGTGTCGCTATCCTACACATGTATCCTTGCATTGAGCATAGGTATGTTCCACTGCTTGGAACTAGTTTGTTTTCCCATATGACACTCGTCTCCTCCTATTTTGTAACTATAAAGCCATTTTATTCTTTTTCAATCTTTTAAATATTTGAAAAAGTCCAAAAAAAATCAAAAAACCAAAAAGCCAGACAAGGAAAGATGTTATCTTTTGGAAGTTTTTAAGTCGTGTCGTCTTCATACAGAGCACTGTATATCACATCCATTGGTTGGGTTTATAGTTTGAATTTAGGAGCTATACTCATTTTATCTGAGTTTATCTCCACCGACTGGCTAAGCTTCCAGTCCCCATGGAGCCTCTATCGATGCCTCCTGTGTCGCAGAGATGTCCCAGTTTTATATATCGAGTCTATGCTGCCTTTATTTAGTCACCATTCGCCGTTATGCTCTTGTTCGAAGGAATTTGAAACCTGAGTCAGCCATTCCTCAGTTATCTTGACTTTACATGTCGGCCATTCCCAGTACAGTCACTAGTTCGTGCACCTTATGATTGAGTCCTTCCACATTATATAGCTTTGTTGAGTACCTCATGTTGGATGATGGGGGATGCCTTAATGCCCTCCTTCCAGCGGATTTCATCCCATCAACTTCAGATCATTTAGTCTGGGATTGGAATCTAGAGTCATTTTTGAGTGCCTTGAGACTTGCAATCATCAGTGGTTGGTTCTCTAGCCATCGACAGTTTTTGGGAATAAATCAATGTCCCCTGATCGATGAATCCTTTCAAGTGTTCGATCTCAACACATTTATTCACACTTGTTAGTTTGCACTCTAGTACCTTGATTCCCATTTTCATTATGGGTGGGTGATCTCGCGTCTCTTAACGGTATACATCAATGACCGGTAATCAGACGATGGACTACTATGTTCGACTTCAACACCTCTATTCACATAGTAGGACATGTACTCGTAGCGGTTTTTGTAGAAGACCTTCCAAATTGGTGGCATCTCTTATATGATACCTCCTTGATCGTGCCAGTGTTCATGAGATTTCAGCTCTCATGACTTGATTCCAGTATATGTCAGACATTTCCAGCTATTATGGAGATCTTGATCCATTGTATATCTTCAGCCATTGTGGAGATCATGATCCTTTGTATATCTTCATCATGGATATTCTGATCTATGTATATTGTATGTGGCGATGACCACTTATGTGATATTTTGTATCATGCCTATTCATGGCCATTGTACTCTTATGTATCTAGGACTGCTATATGTATTTGCAGCTATGTGTAGAGTTGTATCATTGTACTATACTGATTGGGTGGCTGGTCTTCCATTTGGGATCCTTCATCACTCCACTTTTGGGATGGACTTATACTGTATTTCGGCCATCGTACGACTCCTCTAACCTCACACATTAGGGGGCATTTGTTATAGCTGATTTTACCACACCAGGTGAATCACACTTGTATGGCCTTCCCCTATCCCTCTGCATACTCCTTAGACCCCTTGGACCATTTTTTGTCCTTTGATGTTTCCTAGACCATCCCTATAAACATGTGAAAATTGATACACATGACTTTTAAACCCCTAATCGCGTATATACGCGGGTTTGACCCCTAAAACCACGTACATCGAGATGTGTGAAAAATCCAAATCCTTTTGGAGTTTTTCTTGACATGGATCCGACTCACTTGACTCCTAGCCTTCCATATTCCTTGAGATTGCTCGGATTTGACCTTTCATTACCCCTTTGAAAAGCTATATAAGGAACTCTTTGGATACATTGAAGGCATAAGAGAATTGAGAGCAAAGAAACTATAGTCCATTGTTTTTCGGAACTTGTGCTTGAGTTTGCATCCCTTTGTCCCTTGGAGCACTTTTGTGTTCTTCCCAAGCTTTCCTTTTGCTTGTGAACTTGCTATCGAGAGATGGAGGATTGAGGTGGTGGAGGCCCAAGTGGGGGATTTAGTTTCTTCGATTCACAGACATGCTGATAGAGGTTGTATCCATTGTAATCTATGATTTTATATTAATAGAAATATCTTTTCCTGTCCAATCATGTATGTTTGAATGAATATTTTATCCATGGATGATTTCAAATACTTATACATTGTTGATTATATATTGTAGAATAGATCTAACACCAATATATATAGTATGCTTGTCTTTTTTACTTGTTGTTGAGGAAGTGATTAATCAATTCAAGCTGAAATTGGAAAGCTCAACGGGGATCTAATTCAACCTTCCGGAATAAGGTACGAGGTCTAATCCTTTAGTGTTAGATATTTGATTTCTATTGCATATTGGAAAGGATTGATTTCTGGAGTCAAGGTGTCTGTTGTGGTACCCCAAGCCATAGGAATTTCTCTCTGTAACAAGCAGACTGTGCTTAAGGCAGCATTAGTAAGAGGATATAGAACAAGTCTTACAGCAAAAATCCAAAGGTCTTTGACATAAGATTCTTTGATGATGCATGTCTGATGATGAGTGGTAAGCAACGATTGATTAGCAGTGTTGACCAGCAGACGTTGATGTGCAGACTTGACAAGAGTGGAGAGCATAGATTAACCAGCAATAGATTGTTCAGCAGAGGTTGATGAGCAGCGGAGGTTGACAAGCATAGAATGGCAGCAGCAGTGTTGATATAGAGCATAGATTGATGATCAGTGTTAGGAGCCGTATGATGACTTGACAATGAACAACAGAGATAAGCAGACCTTGGTGATTGATGACTAGATGAGCAATGTTGATGACAGTAGCTACCCATGTTTACATAGTGAATGTTTGACTGTGTTACCTTGACAATGGTAGACTTGACAAGTATTATATGCTTATCTTGACAATGATATGCTTGAGTATGGCAGTGAAGAATGATGATCAGTGAAGAGAATGAGCAGCAGTGAAGAATGATGATCAGAGAAGAGGAGGAGCAACAGAACAGATTGAAGAGACAGATCATGTTGATGTGACAGTGAGCTTTAATTGTAAAAGTAAGTTTGTCTTGCTTTTGAGGTTAGGATACCTGAAACCCTTCTTAGCAGGGTCTAATAAAACCAGGCAGGGTTTTGGATGAAGAGTAGGTTCTCTTTGTATCAGTGAGTGCTGATTTTACCTCACGGTTGTAGCCGGTCCAAAACTAATACAAAAAGATTACAAAATTATATGGTGTTGTGTTCTTTTGGGTTATGGTTCTTAATGATTCAAATGCTTATGATATGTGAATGATGAAGTGAAATATGTTTATGAAATGATTATGAAATTGTTAGAATAGTGGAATGATGAATTGGTAGTTAATTGTGACAAGTTAAGAAAAGTTTTAAAATTGGATGTACACTAATTCACCCCCCCTCTCAGTGTCTAACAGAAACACATGTGACTTTCCTATCTTCTACAAAAGGTGAAGTCAAGGAAGAATCGACTGAAGAAGATTCTATAGCACCAAGTCTTGAGGGTTGATAATTTGTAAGATCAACCTCAGAAGGATAGAAAAAATCAAAAGGGGATATAGAGTCTTTAGGAACAAACTCAGTATCACAAGAGTTGAAAAATTCATAAGAAAAATCAAACTCATCAGGATCACTAAATTGTTGTTTGAAGGGAGAGTCCAAAAACTCAAAAAGTCCAACATAAGAAGACCGATCCATGGAAAGATCAAGCTTACTAAGAAAATCAGGGTTAGACTTATTCACAACTGAACTGACATCCAAAAGGAGGTCAAACTATATCAAAGACTCTAGGAATACTTCATCCGAAGGAAGAAGATCATCCGAGATAGGACACATGTCTAAAATTTCAAATGGATTGATAGAGTTGAGAGCAGGCTCCACATTCTATATAGGATGACTCTCCTGGTCAACTGCTGGGACCAAGTCCCAGGAAGGTAAGCATGAAAATAGAGGCTGCTTCTCAGTAGCAATTGAACGCAAAAGACATGAGGCTACATAGCTCACATGTGACGGGATAGTGTCTATAGAAACACTGGGAATTAATGAAGGAAAAACCTAATCTCTAGTTGGGTCAAGAGAAGGATCATGAAAATCCAACTGATCGATAGTGACAATTTCCATGGGGAATTCACTTAGTGAACCTATCACATAGCACATGCGATCGTGGGATATTAAAGAATACCCTTAATTTCGAGAGATATTGACCCAAACTCTTTTTGTAGAAACCCCCTCCCAATAGTTAAAACCTCCACCCCACCCCTTTTTATAGCTCAATCCTTATGAACCACCCTACCCAGCCCCACCTTAAACCCCTCATCCCCCCAATACTTGCAATATATTGGTTCGATTTTTGATAATTTAAAAACCTACAATATGAACTAACATGATAGTATATTGGTCAACAAGTGAAGCCCCTATGACAATTTCTTCGCCATGATTAAAGTACATCACATGAAATAATGTTGTCACCACAGCTTGAATGGCATAGACATAATCATGTCCAAGGAGCATATTGAAGTCCAAGGGGTCTTTTATCACCATGAATTCAACTAAGACGGTCTTCCCACCCAAAGTAATAGGTGTTTGAGCAATAATTCCCAAGGCTATACAAGTTCTTCTATCAAATGCCAGTAACTGACTAGCAGTTGACACAAGGCTAGGAGATCCCATGCCTCGCCAAGCATGAGAAAACAAGATACTAATTGAGGCTCCTTCATCAACAATACAATGAGCAATCGTGTATTGTTCAACTTTGACCTTTATCTGGAAAGGTGCATCAGAAGGAAGGCGTAGCTCAACTAGGCTATCCCAATCAAAGGAAGAAATTTGAGAGCTTGGTGGGGGTTCATCCATAGCAAGTTCAATGCCCCTTTGTTCAGTAAGTTCTGAACTGGTAGTGAAGAAAATGTGACTAGCAGACACTTCAATCTCCAAAGGAAGAGTGGGATTGACCAACAAAGGAATCGATTCAACCGCTTCATCAAAGTCACTCTCCGAAGGGAGAGTGGGATTGACCAAAGGTGACATTGGTTCAATCACATCAGGATCACTCTCCAAAAGAAGAGTGGAGTGAACCAAAGACTGGACTGGTTCGACCACTAGATCAACCAAAGGTTGAGTAGATTGTTGAGAAACTATAGGTTTTTCAGGAGAAGGAAATTCTTGAGTCTCGAACCACACTCTTCACACCTCTGCGATAGCAGGGCACTGGTGAGTAAGATGATATCCCTCGCATAACTTACAAAGGAAATTAAGTTTGCACTTCAAATGACTAGTTTTCTCAATAGTGTCAACATGACTAGCAGTGGCTGACTGTTTGCTCTCAGCATGACCTACAGAGGCTGAAAGTTTACCTCTAGCATGACCACCAGAGGCAGGGTGACTGGGTCCAACCTGACTAAGAGAGGTTGGTTGCTGAAAAACTCCAGGATGTTCAAAAATGGGATGACCATGAAACCAAACTCTTCACACCTCCATGATGGAAGGGAATTTATAAGTAAGGTGATCTCCCTCACAAAGCTTACAAGGAAACTTGGGCTTGTGTTTTGAATGGTTAGTCTTTTCAACAGTGTCAGCATGACTCGTAGTGGCTGACAGATTGTCTTCAGCATGAACCACAGAGGCTGAGAGAATACCCCCATCATGACTTGCAGAGGCTGAGAGACTGGGTGCAACATGAATTGCAGAGGTTGGACGAGCATCACCAGCATGAACAATAGAGGCTGAATGGTTAGGATCAACATGCTTTGCAATAGTTGAGCATGTGCCCCCAGCATGAACTTTAGAGGCTGGGTGGATGGATCCAACATGACTTGTAGAGGTTGGATGGGGCTGTTCAACTTGAACATCAGAGGTTGAATGGGTGCCCTCAACATGAACTATAGAGGCTAAGTTACTGAATCCAACGTGACCTGGAAAGGTTGGAAGGATCCCACCAGCATGATGAACATAGGTTGGATGGTGAAGATCAACTTGACTTGCAGAGGTTGAATGCTTAGATCTAACATGAACTGTATAGGTTGGATATGTGCCCCCAGCATGAACTGCAGAGGCTGGGTGGTGAGGTTCAACTTGAGTTGCAGAGGTTGAACGGGTGCCCCCTTTCTTATGTGCCTTCTTCCTATTCCTCCTTCTTTTACTCTTTTTAGATTGTCGGTTACTAGTTATCAGTACTTTCACCGCATGAGGTAGAAGGAGGAGGAGAATCAACTACAGGTGAATGGGAAGTAGTGTTTTGATGCCCTATATATAAGGAGCTTACTTGACAAACATCAAGAGCATTCAGGAGAGTTGGAGTGGAAAACAACCACACCAGTAGCCCTAGGGTGAATCCATCTAGATTCAAGGTGGCCATCAAAGGAACACCAACATTCCATGTGAGAGGAATAGTACAAGGAGTTCCCAGCATGGGGATCTCTTTGTTGGTGTTCAAAGGGGTGCTAGCCACAGTTTCAAAATAGGAGACAAATTCTGAGGTTGAAAAGAAACCAAAAGTACAAAGTATACACCTGAAGGAAAACTAAGTACAGACAAACCACAGAGCACTCACTAAATTTCCTAAAGCCAAACAAACAAACATGTATAAGATATGCTTTCTAGAAGAAAGCTGATAGATAGTTACTTAGCATCCATGTAGATGTTCTTAGGCACAAGTGGAGGAATCACCCACCGCCCTCCCACGCCTTCTACCGGGGTTACCTTCCAAGCCCGTCCAAGGTAAACTAGAAATAGCCTTCCGATGTACCTGTGTATGAACTCTAGATGTCAAAGAAACTAAAGGCTGCCTCAACTATATTGGAAGTATGGGGGGACAATCGCAAGCCTGGTTTGTATGCATTGGTAGGGTAGAAAATCCTGAAACCCTGTCTAAGAAAAAATTCCCAGATGCGCAAAAACCTTAGTCTACGCTTTGACAAGGAATCCGAGGGTTATCTCCTCAGTCCAAGCCTCCACGCAGCCTCGTGCTTAAATCCCATTTGAGAGGAGCATCCCAGATACAATCAATATAGAAAAGGGTTTACTTAGTGATTGGCCAACTACGTCTGAAATTTTATACTTGTGAAGAGTTAAAACTCCCTAATCCACAAGTCTAGCCTGAGATAGTTGGTGTATGACCCTATAAAATAAAACTTACTAATAAGTTTAAAATTATATCGTTTATTTTAAGGGTTGTTTTTAGTCAGAAGGTAAATGGCGTGAAACTTATGTGGTGTTTTGACTCAAAGTTAAAACAAAATGACTAAGCAAAGAAAAATGAAATGCAAAAAGAAAAAACTATTCTCTTTCTTTTTCAAATAGAAACTTGAAAGCCACAAAAGAAATTTTTTTTTTTCAAAAACAATGATATGCCATGCAATTTAGACTAAAAACCTAATCTACATGCATATAAAGCAAACATGTGTTTTTTTATTTTTCTTTTATAAATGCAAAATAAAAATTTACCTACAAAGTAAAGTATGCAGATAATAAGAACAGAGCAAAAGGAACTCTGCTATACAACCACCAAACAGACTCTAGAATTCCCTAAAGTCAGTATAAACCCTACTTAGAAGGAAGGTTTGCATAAGAGACAAGTCAACTATTTTGTCATGGTGAATTTAACCAACAAAAGAAGAAGGAAACAAAGACCAATAAGGTTCTAAGTTCATACAAAGATGACTAATAGAGGCTCATCGAAAACATAAGCCAAAAATCATGCCAAGCAAAGAGGGTGGATGAAAGAACAAAGAGCAAACCCTAATGCTATAAAAAGGCTTACCACATAGATAAAGAACAACTAAAATGGATGACACTAACTCCCTAGAGTCGTGCACCTGCAGAGGACACTAAAATTCCTATCAAATAGCCCACAACAACAGAAAAAACCACAAAATGAAGAAAAACATTGTTTTAGGGGCACACGCAGGTTGTACTACTGACAGGTCGTGTATCATACGTGGCTTGATAGTATAGAAAGTCACATGTACAAGCACACATGGGTTGTACTACTGACAAGTCACGTACCATACATGGTTTGATAGTATAACAAGTCGTGTGTACAAACCAGACACGCGACTATCCAATCTGCAACTTGCATATGGGTGGGAAAAAACCCAAAAAAGGTCAAAAACTGCCTTAGGAAGGCAGTGGAGGTGTTCTATTAGACAAATAAAGTATTCTTAAGTTGCAAGAAATATCTAAAAATTTACAAAAGGATGAAATAAATACAGAGAAACCCCAAACAGACAAGGCTCTCCCTAGCGGAGTCGCTAGTTTTGTTGTAAAGGAAAGTTTCATATGGCTAGGGTTTAAGAGGCCATCAACGTACTGGGGTTGAAAGGTGGATGCATATAGTTCTGCAAGTATATATAAGCAAGATTTAGAGATAAGAAAGGTCCACACCTGATTAACTAAAGGTTGGTCCAAGCTTTCTCTAGCCCTTCTCCTACTCATCTTCCCCAAGAGACCTGCAAAACAAGTTATACCTTCCTAAAAAAAAACAGACTATATGAAAGGAGATTATATTCAATGAAACATGAAAACATGATATGATAAATAACATCATATAATCATAATTAGAGATTCAATATACAAGACACATTGATTTGGGAAGAAGAAGGACACCACATCTTCATTAATCTTGAAAACAAGTACAAATATACCTTCTCTTCAAGTTCGGGACCTCATGAAACCTTGATCTGGTGCTGCTTCTTCTCTTCTCCAAGGAACTCAGCCTCCAAGCTCTGCAACACAAGGGGATGATCACTAGGGAAAAGGTGTGGGAAAAGAGAGCTCCAAATCCTCCAGCATAACAATGCAAAGATTCCAGTCCCTTCTCATGGACCTCCCTACCTCTATTTATATGCTGCTGAAGAGATAGGGTCGAAGACAAAGTAGTTATAACTGAAGGAGTCAGTTGCATAACTACCCAAACTACCCAAATTTCGAAAAACACATTTTTTTTTACATTTTTAAGAGTAATACGCAGGTTGCAGAGACATCAGTCGCATATGCATGAGGTATACATGGGTTGCAATGCCACAATTCACTTATTTAAGATTTATGTGAGTATTATATATAGCAAGTCACGTGCATATGTGGGTTTCCTTAAGGAAACTCATGTATACATAAAAAAAAATGTCATTTTTAGAGTACTTCTAGGCATTTTTAGACTTTTGTGTCTTCTAGAAAATTTTAGCCAACATAAATATATTTCCAATGGTGTAGAGATGAGGTCAAACGGTGTTAAAGAACTCAAGATATGGGTCCTCCAAGTTAGGTGTTTTTTCAGTGACTTTCATGAAGTGTTGTCATAGAAGTGTTCACATGCTACAGAATCATGGGAAAGTGGTCAAAGGGATAGTTGTGTCATTTTGAGCTATAACAAACAACCCCTAGTTTACACATTCAATCAACCATTTTCTACTTCTAAAGAAATAGTTCCATCAAACTGTGATTGTCGATTCAAGGACGATATTGTGCAGTGAATGTAGTGTTGAACGATTTTACCCTTTTGTTTAGTAGTCGCTTGTGTAATAAAACTATGATCTTAACACACCAATCACCGGACTCAAGTCAATCTTCAAAATGTGATACATAGCAACAGCAGTGGCTTTATTCCATGGAGCACCAATTCTTCATGAGAAAATGTCTTCCAAGTATATGCACCACGCAACTCTTCAAAGAGAGATTCGCCATTTTCTCTATTTCACTTGAATTGCAAGGAAGGAGGAGCTACTATCTAATGTTCGAGGGGATGCTTAGCTGGTAGAGATTTTGTATATAGAGTGTGGAAGAATCAGTAGGAGCTCCATCTGACAGGTAACTTCAGAAGACTTTACAAACATTGCTATTTGATTGAAGGAAGAAATGGAGTCACCACGGTATCATCGACAATAAGCTCCCAGTGGAGAATGGAGAGGTCATAGCTTCAACGTAGGCATAAAATAGAAGGAAATCCATTGAGAAGAATGTTGGAATGCTGAACCCTAGGTTACACATAGAAAACCAAATGCACCAGTGATACTCCAATCAAAACGAAAACGATAGTAGAAATCCTCCACACATGCGTCTCAAATTCGCCATCACAATTTCAATCTATGGACCAGCATTCAAAGAGTACACAACACTTTTCAAAAGAAAGATATGCACCAACGTTGAAGAGGAGAGGTCTCTTAATCCTTCAGTGGAAAAATGGTGTTAATGTGAGGTTAAAATGTTTTTTTTCTCTGATAGTGTAGCTTCAGAAAAAAAAACCTAGACTTAAATAGATCACAACAATAGTTAAGAGGAGGTTACATCTCCAATGGGATGGATTCGAGATAGTCTCCCTACTTTAGATATGAAATATACCAATGATCACCATCAACACAGCCCTTAATGCACATAATCTTTAGAGTCCACCCATGCACCAAAATTTGGGTTTTGGCAAACTCACGGTCTACACAACAGAATATAAGGTGATTCCACAACTCTATACTCCAGCTCCTCTAAATTCCAAGTCACAGGTAGTCACTCCATAGTCACTCTCCAACTCCATGTAGCTCCTTTCCTCATTGTAGACTCCCCATTGGAAAGGGAAACAAGCTCTTGAAAGTAATGTTCAGGGCTTCCTCTCTCTTCAAATTTGTTGCATCCAACTGTACAAAATAACTGATCATCTGTTTCAGTAAACGACAAATCCTCCTTCGACTCAGTTAGGGATCAACCAGCCATAATGATTCTCACAATGCCATCTTCCCATGCCCTATTCAATACCTAAGAAATATCTGAAACGTGGTATTGCTTTCCATTGTACGTTCCTTTAAACACACCATTCGTGGGATTGGAAGCAATGTAAAACTCCACAATAATCCACAACTTCTTCAGGCTCAATTTTTCATTCCACAAATTCAACAGTCACAGTTGGCACTATTTTAGAATGCAATGCATACGTAGGAGGGTGTTATCTTTGGCACTATTTCAGAATGCAATGCAAACACAGGAGGGAATTATCTTATGCATGGTGAAGAATACCAAAAAATAAGCTCCAACACTCCCACAAGGGTTACATCGAAGGGTAGTTACAATATCAGTCCAATGAATATGAATCAATTGAAGAGTATTGATGGCATTGAGGCTTCATAAATTGAATGGCACTGCATAATACTGAAATGTTTTTTTTTAAATGGCCACAACTGACCAAATCAGAATGCCTCTGTACTTCAACTTCAAATTAAATATGCAGTATTCTATGTAGTTTTGATGAGGATACTCATAAACAATTAGGATGTCATCATTCTAAAGAGTTCATCAATGTTGGTGGATCATTGAACCGGTGACAATATATGTAGATGCAGAATAGGCAATGAATAGACAAATTATTTTTGCAATACACAACGAAATCACCAGTGAATAGACTAGCAAACCACTTTACAATTACACATCGAGCTTCTTCACAGGATTGAGAGGGCCTAAGGAGGTTGTGGGTGGAGTTACAGTGTTGGGGAGGTTGCAGGGATAGAAAGAAATTAGATATTCTCACGTAGTAGGTGTTGACAGTGGAGCGAATAGAAATTATGATTTACTTAGATATATATAAAACCTTATAAACTAGCACAGCTACAAGTAAGTAGCCACTTTGTGTTTGTACAGTTGGAAATACTAAACATTACTAGATATTTATAAATATTTAAAGTATAACAGAAAATATTAAACTAAGGAAAAAAAACATATTATTTAATTAAAAAACAAAAACTACTAAAAAGTATAAAGTTTTATTGAATTACAAATTTATAAATAATTAAATAGTAAATTTTTAACTGAATCTTATTTAAATCTTAATTAAGATGCATTTAATAAAAATAGCTCACAAATTATAATCTCAACTTGAGGATGGAGCTCTAATTCAATGCCTACTTCACTTGAAAAAGATGAAACAAAATACCTCCAACCATACTCCTCTCAACCAGAGCACACCATGCAACCCTTCAAAACATATCAATTGTAGGAAGTAGGTATGCAAGTCTAAGGACATGCATACACAAAGAAGAAAACTATATAGGCCATAGGGCCCATAATCTCAGATATCATTGCTAGGGTGCCAAGAGAGGAAGATAATCAAATTGACTAAACAAAGCCAAATAATACACACAAAAAATGATTACACACAAAGATATTCCAAGTGGAAGCACACTTTTCTCATTACAGTATGTACATATAAATACACATCCCTTTTGTTGGATTTGAAAAGGATAGTAATTTTGTGGGGTTTCTTGCCAAATTGCATCAACTAGGAATGGTGGAAGAATATATTGCTTCTTATGAGAATTTGACAATAATAATATAAAATTTGATTAATGAAATTTTCAAAAATTGTTATATAACGGTATAAAGGAGGAAATAGAAACACACATTAAGAGGAAAGGTGGAAGAATATATTGCTTCTTATCAGAATTTGGCAATCATAATATAAAATTTGATTAATGAAATTTTCAAGAAATGGTATATAATGGTATATAATGGTATAAAGGAGGAAATAACAACACACATTAAGATGAATCACGATGCTACTTGGTTGGAAACCTCTCAATTAGATTATCATACCCAAGTTATGACATATACCTAGTCTAAACACATAAAAAAAATTCAAAGACATCAAAACTTTATATTACATCAACATCCTTGTAGCCGAGTTTTCACCCTAGCTACGTGCAAAAGCACCTTCCTACTGTCTATGAGACAAAAGGGTAGAGTTCAATGGAAAAGAGCTATCTGCAAATAAAATATTAGTAACACAATAAATAATAAGAAAAAAATGACGAAACTAAATAAACAAAAACGGGACAAGTATACCTTCTGTTTTTCTTGAAAGTGGGCCACTGTGCCCTAACTTGGAATGGTACCGCTTCTCCACAGGCTTGTTAGTACGGAGGGTGCCTCAACGTACAGGATGGGAGATGGCGGGGAAATGGAATGGTTGGAAAAATAATGTGAGTATTTTG
The DNA here is from genome assembly GCA_001517045.1 of Pseudotsuga menziesii. Lineage (NCBI taxonomy): Eukaryota > Viridiplantae > Streptophyta > Pinopsida > Pinales > Pinaceae > Pseudotsuga > Pseudotsuga menziesii. The sequence goes on from LPNX010398360.1 coordinate 283,926, forward strand.
AGAATGATGGATTCTCAACCTACTCACGAAAATAGAATAATGGCAGAAAGAATAAGTGAATCTTGTGATGGAGACCTCCACACTATTTTATAGTTTTTTCTTGTCATTTTCACTCATTTAGGGTTATGGACCCTATTTAGTGTTTTAAGCCCTTTTTATGTTTTTATCTCTTTTTAGGGTTTTTAGCCCCTTTGTAAGCTTTTTAGTTCTTTTGTGAGCTTTTTAGGCCTTTTTTTATATTTTTGAGCTTTTCGAGAGAGAATAAGGTTAAACCATAGTTGTGGAGGTCAAGAATGAAGAAAAAAGGTAGGAAAAGGACATATGTATGTGGTTTAGGCCATGTAGAGCTGGTTGAACAATTTTTTGCGTTAACATATGGCCCCTTGATGTGTGAGGGGAGGAGCTCATCATATGGCCGACATACATCATACGATCATTGGGATAGTGGAGAGACCTATGAAGAAGCAGCACTTCCTCATTCGAGACACGGTGGATTTGGGTTTTTGTATTAATATTGGTTCCCAACAATGGGTGAGATACAAAAAATATGTGACATGTATATGGCGAGGAGGCCATACCCATGCTTGTGACAATGTCAAAAGAATAAATAATGGGATCAAGGCTTGAAAATATGGGAGCCGATCAATACATATACAATTGATGTTACATAATCGTGGCCTCAATGAGGGGCTAAATACAATGCTGATCTAAAGAACGGATACATAGGAACCATGGTATTCTCATGGAATGAAATATCTACAAAATTGATGCTCTGTTGGCTCTAGAAGTTTACATATCTGTAGGGATTCATTAATGGAGAGTCGGGGTCTCAGTGGTACAATATGTCGCATCAACCATGAAGTTATACAGAAGCACTGCTCCGGGGGATTCTAAACACTGTTTCCAATGCAACCTAGCAATCACAAGGGACATGAACCTATATGGGTCCCTTAATAGACTCACCAATATGGTAGAGTCAGGTGACAACTGTGGTCTTCGACCAAATACTGCACGGATCAATACCCTGTACGAATCTTAATGGTTCAATGATGTAGCTGAAGTCGAGCATGTGAGACGCAACCATCCCAAGAGGAACTAATGAATCCTCTCAAGTGGCCCAAGGAACTCATCAATAAGGTTAATGAAACCAGGATACAGGGACCTCTATGTCTATCCTCTGGAATATATGTGTTGATGTTGACAGAGGTAGACCTACAACTAGTCAAGGAAATAGTATTTCCTTGACTAGAAGCACAAGGGTGATAGTCAAGTATGTGGGAAAATCTAGGGATTGGCACACTGAATGGAGGAACAGGGGTAAGGGAGCATGGGGGACTCCAACTTCCTTTGTTTAGAGTATGATGACAGGGCTGACTTGGCAACAAATGAAATGGAATCATGGGATAAGGATCATAATTGTAATACCGGGAATGTAACTACAAATGGAAAATACTGAGGAAGGTAATCAAAATATGAATACTCAGGTGATCCAAGGAAGACTCATTGCAGAATACCCTAAATAAAGTTGACCCAATTGGGGGAATTTGTCGAACTGTAATATGGGGTGGCATCGAAAGACACCGTTATGACACGATCTCATGGATATTTAGCAAGCCCGAGAAAGTAAATGCTCAATGGTCTTTTCATTTTTAGAGAGTTTGGAAACAGGAAGAAGACCCCAGTGTGGTCTCTTTTTTGTATGTAGTCTATTGAGTCCGAAAAAGGATAAAAGTATGCATAGGAGAGATCTAACAACCTTTGGAGAAGGAAGAATTATTTACCGTTTGTAGTCCAATCAGGCCGGAAAAGGTTAAACTTACACTGATAGGATGGTCATTCAAATACTTTTACGAGCATGAACGAAACCAAGTTTGCTCGACAATCTTTTCTTGATGAGAAGGATGGAAAGGAGCTTAAAGACAACCCATGATGATATTTTTCGTAAATTTCGGTCCCAATGCCTGAGAAAGCATAAAAGGATACAAAGGGAGACATTCCTGGCCTAAGTGTACCAAGGTGGTCCTTTTCTTATGATTGTCTACATAGTCCAAAAAAGGAGGTAAATGAGGCTACATAGAGGCCCTTTCAAATAATTTAATGAGCGTGAAAGGAACCAAGCATGCAAGACGATCTTTTCATTCTTTTAAGATTCAGAAAAGTGCTTAACAAAAACTCCATAATGGGAAATCAAGCAAGGGGGAAGTGTTCGAACTATGGAAAGCGGTTATGTGATGAACGTGACTGATGGTTATAAAATGTAGAACACTAATGGGGCCCCCTTGTGAGACGATGGATGGTGGTTAAAAATGGTAACTACGCAGTATGAATGGAGGGAGTGGCTCATGAATGTGTGTAAGGGGAGATTCACGTGATGGTATGCAAACTGAGCTGGCTCCTAGGAATGGCCCAGAAAATTCTCATGAAAACATGAGATAAGGGTCCTGTCAACAGTTAGAGGGAAAAAAATCGAACCGAGTGGCACGAAGAGCATCTCAAACGGACTCTGGATGACTCTATGGTGTGCGAAAGAAAAAAAAAACCCAGTGAGGCCTATAAAAAAGGGGGGGCACATGACATCTGTCATTGTTACTGTTTAGTGCTGAGTTGGAGTGGAGGACCCCATAGCTCTTTTGTTGATTTCTTTCATTTCGACCGGTGATTTTTAGATTCGTCACTTGCATGTAAGAGTACTCATCAAAATCGTCCTTTTCACTGGTTTCTTTTGGTCTGTAACTCATTTAGGTGCCCCAACTGAACTGAAAGGGTTCGTGAGGGTCGGGTCACGCTTTTTAAGGGAAAATCTGTGACTTGGGTCGCACTTAATGGCCAAACAATCGTGACCCATTTGCGTCTGTCGAAGAGAAAGGCGTGAATTGGGTCACACCTGTTCGGCCAAAAGGTGCGACTGGGTCACACCTATTTAGCCAAAAGCCACGACTTGGGTCACTCAGTTTGGCTAAACAGGCACGACTTCATCCCTGGATGATTTTTTTTCTGTGAGGTTGTTTTTTACAGGGATTTGGTTATTGTGTAGGATGGCCTGACGTGTGTGGAGAGAGAGGGATATTGGGACCTTGTGGAGGCAAGTTATGTGGAATGCGGGAGTGCAGGATACGCTCGCTCGGAGTGGGTTGCTGAAATACTTGCAGGTTCCACTGATGCGAATGTTGAAACTGCTCCTAGAGACAATGGTGGGTATTTGGGATACTGACATGGAGTGCTTCATTATCTAGGGGGAGCAGCTGGAGATCATGCTCTAGGATGTTTACTTCCTGACTGGGCTACCGATGCTAGGAGTGATCAGTGACACCATGTCAAAGTTCTTCACACAGGGAGGCATTGGATGATCTCTGCGAGAGGCACTAATATGCCTCTGCTACTGTGCGCGGGTCGTATATTTTGATATACGACATTGAGAGTCTCTCGACTCAGGCGGTTGCAGTGATCGTGTTGTGGATTTTGGGCTCATCTGGGACACACAAGATCTCCAGGGGGAAGCTCCAGATTATCGAGTGCATGATGGCGGGAACCTACTATGGGTGGGACCATATGTATCTGACCGTACTAGGACTATGGGAGGGGACTTATGTTTCCCTTCATTTTTTTGTTCTTTCTTCTTCGAGAGGCTGTCGACTCTTCGAACACACTTGGCAGTGCGGGATGGTGGGCCTGAGGAGCTATGGATGCGGAGATGGAGTGAGATGTTGGTTCATGAGGGAGGCAGCTTAGTGGGTCATTTCATTACTCGGGAGCTTCTTGCATAGTGGATGCAGTTACTAGTACTCATTAAGGACTACCCATACGTAGGCGTGGACTACATGGGAGATCTAGATATTCCTTGACCTCCAGGACAGGCCTGTGGACCAGATGGTATGTATACATGATGTTTTATGTGATTACATTCATATATAGTACACTAGCTTAGTGGTAGTCAGTTTATGTTTACGACAGATACCGATGATGTACCGTGTGTATGTGCAGATGTTGGACCACGACCGCCCGCGGGTTACGAGCGACGAAGGGGGAGGGTGGAGGGGGTAGATCCACCTACTCCCAGGCCCCAGAGTAACTTGTGGTCACTCTGTCATGATATTGAGCATCTGCTAGATGGTGTTACCGATGATGGCTGGCAGCATTTGGACGATGATCTTATTGTTGCTTGTTACTGCGCTCCTCCCGAGTGGATCCACTTAATGAGGAGGATCGCAGTCATGACAGAGTATGTTTGGGCGGTGACCCAGGGGAACGCGTCGATGGAGGACAAGGATAGACCCAGTGAGGAGGAGGAGTTATATGAGGAGACAAAGTCAGAGGAACAGGATGGAGATTCCGATTCTGATTAGCATCTAGTGGAGTTTCCCCTAGTGCGGCAGTGCACTAGGATTTTTGTATTGCTATGTATATTCAGCTAAGAAAGCTTGTGGAGCTTCTCATTTTGTATTGAACACTTGTGAAAAGGAATAGATAACCCACGCAGCTGACGTGAGATTAGGGAACCATCTACTTTCTCCATTAGCAAATACAACATAGTTATGTGAGGTGGGATCCATATGGAGCAATCAAGGAAACAAAGTGTAAGACTCATGACGAAAATTAGTGTAAAACAACAAAAAGAAAAAATATACTACAAGTGATGCATGTTAGAGACATCAGGCATAGAACCTCTTGAGTTAGATCCCATTGCGGGGATTCTTCAAGAGGAAGCCATCAGAGTCGGCAAGAATGTATGCCCCCTTGCTGAGGCAGTGGTGAACGACATATGGGTCGTACCACATTGATTCAAACTTCCATTTTCCTAGTTTATCATTAGCTTGGTCATAAACAAGGACCAAATTTCCTTCGCTAAATATGCAAGGGTGGACATGGGAGTCAAAATGTGACTTCAACCAAATTTTATTTACTTCAATCGCTTGGAGGGTAGCGCAACGGTACTCATTGGTTTGTTCAAGTAGGAGAAGGCGTTCTTCTAGGGGTGATGTATCGGGAAGGAGTTATATCGCAAGGCGGTGTGACAGAATCTGGCACTCGATGGGAAGTACCGACTTGAAACCATGGACTAAGTAAAAAGGGGTAAATCCAATGGAGGTTTTCGTTGAATTCTGGTAGGCCTAGAGATATGAAAAGAGAATGTGATAACAGTTGGTTTTATGGTTACCAACCATCCCCTGGAGCATGGTTTTGATGATCTTGTTGACAACTTCAACTTGCCCATTGCCCTGAGGGTAGTAAGAGGAGGAGAATTGGTGTTCGAACTTCAACATGGTTGAGAGCTCGGTCCAATCTACATATTCAAAGTGCTCACCATGGTCTGACACTATTTTTGGGGGACACTGAAACGTGCAATAACATGATTAAAGAAGAAACATGCCGCAGTGTCGGCCTTACAACTAAATGTAGGCATGGCCTTGGCCCATTTGGTGAATAATCAATGGCCATGATGATGTAGTTATGGTCGCCAGCTGAAGTAGGATTATAGTTCATGAAATTGATCTCCCATTTGCAGAAGGGATTGGATATGACTACAGGATGCAAAGGTGCAGGGGGATTCCTCGCCTTTGGAGCAAAGAGTTGACAACTATGGCAGTGTTTGACTTCCTCGATGAAATCAGTGAAAATGGTCGCCCAAAAATAACCGACATGGAGAATCTTTGGGCAGTATCCAAACCCAAGAGGTGACCACTGCAAGCTCCACTATGATAGTCATTAAGGACTTTCTCGACCTCATCGTGGGTGAGGCAATGGTGTAATATGGTATCAATGCCCCGATGGTACAAAACATCTTCGATGAGAAGATGGAAAGAAGCTTGGTGTCAAATGTTCCATCTATCTTCACGGCTCATGTTGGCCCCAAATTTATGGGTGTGTAGGTACCGGAGGATGTCCCCATACCATGGGTCTTCTATGGAAATGACAAATAAAAATTCCTCGAGAAGGTTGACTGTGATCAGTGGTGATGCAGGAAATGGAGGAAGGTCTGTCATGAGTGCTGCTAATGATAAATCCTTGGTGCTTTTGGGTGCAACAAACTCCAAGTCAAACTCCTGAAGAACGAAAACCCACTTGGTAGCACGACCTTGAAAGAGGAGGAGGATGAAGAGGTACCGCATAGGGTTGGAATCGGCCACTACCTTCGTGTGGTTGAAAAGGATGTAATGGCACAACTTTTGGGAAGAAAAAAAGGAGACGAGGGCCATCTTCTCTTCATGTGAATAACATAAAGGGGGACCAAAAAGCTTCTGGCTTACGTAGTCTATCACATGCTCTTGGCGAGTGTTGGAGGAGCAAGTCGGTATGCCGACTTGAACGATAGCCCACTTAGTCGATTAGCCGACTAATTCGGTCAACCGACTAATGAGAGATTAGGTAGGTCACCTAAGGTCGTGTCAGTTGAGTGAACAGACAGGTAGTTATTTGTAACTGTTTGTAAATCATATATATGTATCTGTATTGTATGGACTCTTTCACTATAGTATAATCTGTTATTCTACTTACTTGTTCTTGTCTCTTGTCTCTGTTATGTATGTCTATATTAATGTGTATTATTGGTAACCCTATGTGATCTGTTGGATTACAACATTGGTTCCATTTCCAGGACTACATGTATGAGATGTATACAAGCAGATGATATCAGAACAAGAGATTAAGGACTGGTGGGAACATAAAATAGTAAACTACTTGCAAAATTACGCATGAAGAAACAGATTAACGACTGCTCAAGCAAAAGTAAGGTTCTTTACCGATACTCATGAGAAGTTTGTAGAATTAGTGCCCCAGCTTTTAAAGAAACTCCTGGATGAAAAAACTGGAAGCGATTAAAGACCAACAACTGCTAGAAAAACTAATTCAAGGGGGAAGAACAAACATGTCGGAGTGGTTCGAAAAGATCGCCGACGAATTCTACGAGGAGCAAGCCGTAGAGGAAAGAACTTTGGTGGAAAATATCCTGAAGAAATTCTACACAAACCTCACCGAACAATTCTTGTGTTCCTTACTGACTTTTCTATTCAAATTTCTAATCGAGAAAGGAGTAGGTCATATCATTGAACCTCGTCCATTACTACACGAACCGCCATAAAATACTAACTGGGAGGAGGAACAAAAGAAGTGGGAGAAATTCATTTCTGAAAGGGAGTGGGAATACTTCCTAAGCAAGTGAACAAAACTATTCAGGCTTTCTAAAGCGTCGGGTAGGAAATTGGGGGGTAGCTGGTCATATGTCGGGGTAAAGTGGAGAGGATTCTAGTCGACTAAAGAGAAACCATTCACCAGCAATGAGAAGTTTCCCTAAAAGGGAAATTGAAAGGACAATATCACATAAAGGTACAACAGACTTTCAGAAAATAGAGAGGGAGAAGAGGCTGCAAAGAAGGGAAGAGAGAAGAGAAAGAGCCATAGAGTTGCAAAGAGGAATGAGCACTAGGGTGACAGATCAAGAGAGAAATCCGCTAGAGTCAGGTCATGACCGACATGAGGAAGATGTGGAAGAAGAAGTGTCCCCTATGGAAGAATATTTGTGGATAGAGCAACAAGAAGATCTCCAATTATAAGTCCCCTATGAGGTAAGACCTCTATCTTCGACGGATCCGAGTACCAGGATACAAACAATTGTCGAAGAGGACCTCAAACTAGGAGATGGTGACTTTAGTATTTGGAGCTGACTAGACGACGAGAGAAATGATGATAATCATCTAATTATCTGTCGACCAGAAAAAAGAAATTGGGTCACGCTTCAAGCGTTACCCTCCAACCGGAGTATCCACTTAATTTACCCGACACATGAAGGAACACCCCCCCTGCCAAATACAACTTTGGAAGATACAGAAAATTTGGAGCTGTAGAAAAATAATTATAGCTGGACATCGATGGGAGAAGTCGACCCGACCAACTACTAGTTGGAGAAGAAACGAAAACCAAGACGACCGATGAAAACGAGATTTCTATCAACAATAGTTCTGCACAGAAGAATAAACAAAATAACCCACACTCCCCACAACCACCACCTCCTAAGGAAGACAGTGATAGTGACTCCAACATGGGTCATGGGACAGTGCACATCCCTCTATATGAGGGCAATGAGGACCTGGGACAACATTGGTTCATCTGTGAGCCGACTTGGGAGGCCAACCAAGTTATTGATGAAGACAAACAGATGGCGCAGTTCATCGGTGCCTTAAGGAAGAGGGAATTATCTTGGTATATGAACTTTTCTAAGAGAACCCTACGAGCAACAAAAGCCGAAATCAAAGCACAATTTCTATTGTTCTTTAAAACTCCAAATGAAAAACATCTTGCAGCAAAGAAATTAAAGACAACATCACAAAAGCTAGGAGAAACTGTCCGTGACTACGAAAAACACTGGAAAGACCTTCTTAGTCAGTTGGATTATGTCATTGATGAGAAACTATTAATCCAGTGGTTTCTTGCAGGTCTATTCCAGAAGATTCATCGACACATCAGTCTGGAGACATTCAAAACTCATGAAAATGCACTCACAAAAGCTCTACAAGTAGAAATGGTTGAAGACATTCCAGCATACTCCACAGATCACAAACTCGAGGAACAGCTTGAGATCACGCAGAAATCTCTAAAAGAGCTAAACCTTAGGAGTCAGGATATTTGGTGCATGAAGTGTTCGATGACTGGACATTCGAAGGACAACTACCAATGGGATATTAGCCGACAAGATGTTTGATTTGTGCAAACAAAATTTTTCTCTGACATCTTCCAAGAGCATGGAGAGCGTACCACAAAAGATTTCCCATTCAACATGAAGAATGGAAAAGCATCATGGTGTGTAATCTGTGAAACTAAAAATCACAACACCTCATACTGCCACCTGAATCTAAATAATCGACAAAATTATCAGGCAGTATATCAGACTAACGCAGTTGCACAAAACAATGACCAAAATGACCAAAATAATCAAAGGTATGAAGGTCGTCGGTACGAACGCTGGTTTGACAACCGACGTGGAGGCTATGGAAGTCGAGGTCGATTCTCTGGGAATCGAGACAACCGACCACGTCGGCCCATCCAATGTTTCACATGTTACAAGGAACGACACCGACATGCAGACTGTCCATACAAGGACAGGACTGACCTAAAATTATGTACTAATTGTGGTGTAGGGGATCACTCATTAGAGGATTTCCCTGTTATGCTTGAACAAATAAATAAAAAGAAGAATGTTAATGTGTTGTCGTGTGTGCAAAAACATGATATTATCAATACAAAGAATTTACATATCGTAACCCGACAAGGGATGAAAACTGGGAATGATAACCCCCAAATAAGCAAGATACAAGAAAAAAATGTTTATCTTGACCTAGTTAAAGAAAAACAAACATATAAATATGCAACAAATATATTTAGAGAATTTGCTCGATAGGAAGAAGAAGATGATAATCAACAGGACACAGTAAAAGAGCTAATATAGTTGGTACAAAAAGATAAAACAATATTGCGATTCATCAACTTACTGTATAAAATAAAACACAACAAAAAAACCGAAAAACAAACAAAGAATATTTGTACCTTAAACCAAAAAGATAAAAGTGATGCCGACCCACTTTTCAACTTGGAAATCGAAGGATACCATGTCCGACAAGTTGTACTCGATTTCGGATCACAGGTAAATATTATGACTCGAGACACATGGGAACAATTAGCCAGACCTCGATTATATGAATCAAGCATATACCTAAAACTGGTAGACCAAGGCCTAATTGAACCTATTGGAGTCTGGAAAAATGTCGACACAACGATAAAAGGTATATCGACTAAAGTCGACTTCAAAATTATTGACCCTAAGGAAGGATCCAGTTCCTTCCTAGCATTAGTAGGCCGACCTTGGGGGAGAAAAATGAAAGCCTCGATCATCCTTGGACAAAGAAATAATCAAATTAAAGGGGAATGGACAAAAATTCATAGTACCTATTCATCCATGCCAAGGAGAACCTTGGACATAACCAATTGATGAAGAAGTTGACATCCAAAAACTATATCAAATATAGAATAATGAAGATTACACAGAACCTAATACATATGGTGAACTTTACTTAGGAAACCAAGACTCAGTAGGATACAATTTAGATGCAGAACTGTATGATTGGGAGGTTGAAAACTATGAAACAAAAGCAAGAGGATGCTGGACTATTCAAAAAGTACATAAGAAACCAGTCAAACAATGCTTTGTGGTGTCCGGAATCCCTTTGAAAAGAAAATTAGGGAATATCCTACATTACAACCAACAAATATAAATACCACAAAAATCCCAAGGTATAAAGAAAGAGAATCGCCAGTTATGCATGTAGACTAAATATCTAGGAACATCGGTGAACATGGCCGACTACAAAGTTTGGTAGAAACTTTTACAGGACAAGCTTCTAGATGGTGGGATACCCCTCAGTCAAGACTACAGACACGGACAACAGCTTTGACTTATTTTGTAGAAAGGTTTGGAGGAAAGAAATTAACCAACCAGGCTCAGATACCTATATTTACCCAAGGACAAGATCCAGAAAACCATATAAATATATGTGAAAAAGAATGGAGAAGACTGGGATATAAGGATGAACGCACATGGCCACACTTATTTCCATCAACACTCACCAACTTACCGAACAAAATGAGAATTTGGTCGAAACTGCAAAACATATCAAAAGAATTTGTACAACCGACAGAAAACAAAACCCTAAGGGACAAACGACTGACAATAAACTGTAACAATATACAAATTGAGACAATACCACAATCAACAAAACTACAATTGGAAAATGAAAAGTCGGAAGGGAAAATTTTTAGATGGAAATCAAATCATGTTGAAATGACCAAACCTATTCGCACAGTACTCAAAGTTGAAACAACCGACAAGGAGGATAACGACCGAATGACTACAGTAGACTTCCCTACCACATTCTCATAGTTTAATGAAAAAAGTCGACCAATCAATGAAGATAAAGCACCGAAATGGCTAGAGGCTAAAATTAAAACTAGAGAAGTTGACATATCAAATTATGATCGACCAAAAATAGCAAAAATTGGAGACTACTGGTCTGAAGCACAAACAACAGAGATCACAAACCTATTGAAAGAATTTCAGGATGTATTTGCTAGAGACTATAAGGATCTTAAAAGTTTAGTACATGAAATGGGAAAAATTAAGATCGACATAAAACCTGGTGTTCGACCTGTCAAGAAACGACCATATAAACTAGCTCACAAATACAAAGAGATTGATAACATGCTTGCAGCAGGAATCATCTACCCTATTGACCAATTAGAATGGGCAAGTCCAATGGTGGTTCAACCAAAGAAACATGATCCAACCAAGCTAAGGATCTGTGTCGACTTCAGAGAGCTCAATAAAGTTACATTAACAGACCCATTTCCAACTCCTTATGCAGATGAAATCTTAAACGAGGTAGCAGGACATGAATGCTATTCATTTACAGATGGATTCTCAGGTTATAATCAAGTACTAATAGCCAAAGAAGATATGAAAAATACAACATTTGTATGTGAATTTGGCTCATTTGCTTATAGGGTTATGCCTTTTGGACTTAAAAATGTACCTACAGTATTTTCAAGGATTGTGGTTAAAACATTTCAGGAGTACATTTACAAAACAATGGCAGTATATTTCGACGATTGGACAATATACTCTACACTAAAGGACCATTGTAAATGGCTAAGACTTATGTTGGAACGATGTCGATAGATCCAACTATCACTAAACATCAAGAAGTGCATATTTTTAACTCCTATAGGAATACTATTAGGGCATATCATCTATAAATAAGGTATTAAAGTCGGCTTCACAAAAATAAAAATCATCCTCGACTTAAAACCCCCGATGAATCCGAAACAAGTTAGGGTACTACTTGGTCATACAGGATACTATAGAAAATTCATAAGACATTATTCAGACATGACATACCCATTGGAAGAATTGCTAAGAGATGATCAGGAATTTAATTGGACAGAGGAGTGCCACATATCATTCGAAAAACTAAAAAGAAAGCTAGTCGAAGCACCCATCCTAAGGTTTCCAAACTGGTCGATCGCCGACTTGAACGATATCCGACTTAGTCGATTAGCCGACTTAGTTGGTCCACTGACTAATGAGATATTAGTTCAGCCACCTAAGGTCGTGTCGGTTGAGTGAACCAACAGGTATTTATTTGTAACTGTTTCTAAATCATATATATTAGGTTGTTGAGCCAGATGAGAACTCGGTTTAGTTCTCTGTATTGTATGGACCCTTTCACTATAATATAATCTGTTATTCTACTTACTTGTTCTTGTCTCTTGTCTCTGTTATGTATTTCTGTATTAATGTGTATTATTGGTAACCCTATGTGATCTGTGAGATTGCAATAGCGAGCATCGTCTTCTTGGACTAAGACTCCGACGATGGCATTTTCGGATGTTGACACATATAGAATGAAGTCAATGGTGAATTCAAGTGCAGATATCAATGGGGTGGAGGCCAAATATTATTTTAATGCATCAAAATCGTCTCGGGCATGCATATCCCAAATAAAAGGGATGTTGGTATGAAGTAGTCGTAAGAAACCATGGAATTTCGTTGCATATTCTGGAATAAAAGGGTGAAGGAAGTTGGCCTTACCTCAAAGACTCTGTAGTTGGCGCAGAGTACGTGGTGATGGGAGATCGAGAATGGATTGAAATTTCATAGGGTCAACTGCAATCCCTTCATGAGACACGATGAACCCAAGTAATCGCTCGGCTGGGACAAAAAACACACACTTCAGAGGGTTCAAGCATATATTGTATTTACGGCATCGTAAGAAGACCTGTCGCAAGTCATCGAGATGATAGGAACGCTTCCGTGAGTGAGACGTGAGGTCGTCCAAGTAGACCAGTATGATATGGATGAGGTTATGGAAGAAAACATTCATACAGTGCTAAAAAGTGGCTCCAACATTCTTGAGGCCGAATGGCATGACTCGATACGCAAACGTGCCCCAGGGGGTGGTGAAGGAAGTATTATACTGGTCTTTTTCTGGATCTGAATTTGGTTATACCCAAAGAAACCATCCATGAATGAAAAGAATTCATGTCCAGTGCACACATCAATAACTTGGTCAATAAACGGAGTGGGGAAATTGTCTATGGGACATGCCAAATTCAAATCGTGAAAATCCGTACAGACGTGGATGGTACCTTGTTTTTTATTCATGGGAAAAGGATTAGAAACCCAAGTGGTGTACGCAATGGGGTATATAAATCCTGTTGTGCGTAGCTTCTCAATCTCGAATTTAACCACGACAGCCTTTGAAGGGTGAATGGGTCACTGTTTCTAACGCACAGCCGCCACATTAGGCCATGTATCAATGTGATGTTCCACGATGGATAGATCCAACCCAGGAATCTCAGTAAATTACCAAACGAATATGTCACAGAACTCCTAAAAAGGTGCTTTGTAATAAGCCTACTTCCTCATGGGAGCATGATGCTTCGAGTGTGATTTCTTTAACCACCACCGATTTGGTTGAGATATTCACCTTAAGAGTGGGTGAAATGTTGGCCATGTTTCCCTCTTCAAAGGTGTCGAGAGCCGGGATATTTTTCCAAGTCAATCATTTTTCCAAGTTGTCCATGTCACTCTTTTCTGGTGTCTTGGGTCTATAGGATCTTTTTCCGAGTCAATCATCCTTCTAATTTTGTTTCGAGGAGTGGAGGCTACTGGAATGTTATGTTTTTTTAGTACTTTGGCAATTTCGTCTCTGGTACCTTTTATGTATGGAAAGGATATTTTGGGGACGTACATCACATGTTGAATATGTTTATTTTTGTGGGATTGGAGGATTTCCTTCTTAATGTAATCTTTATGATATTCTTTTTCCACAAATAACTTTTGGAGATGATCAAGTTCTTGTTTCAAATGATATGAATATGATATTCTTGTGGATTTGGTTGCAGGGATTTTAATGACTCTTGTTTTTTGTCTTGGATGGTGGTGTGAGTTTGTTTGTAGATATTGATTGGTGTGAGTCTTCTTTATATATACCTAGTAGCCGAGACTCCCATTATCCTTCTTGGTGAGAATAACATCTAGGAAAGGTAACTGGTCATCTTCTTCCATTTCTATGGTGAACTTGATAAGTTTTGAGAGGTTGTTGAGGTGGTTTGAAAATTGTTAAGGTTTTCCCTTCCATATCTCCATTTAGTAAGGATGTCATCCACATACGTTTTCCTCTCTTGTATTTTTAATGGAAAGGAGTTGAGTGCTTTTATCTCAAAGTGTTCCATGTATTCATTTGCACCATCGAGGATAATGGTGAGCGCATTGCTACATTATGCATCTGTTCATATATTATTCCTTTATAGTTGAAATATGTGTATTTTAGACACAACCTAACCAAGAAAATAGTCTTGTTATCTGTAATTTATTTTATTATGTCAATGGAATCATCCACTAGGATCGTTGTGTAAAGGGACATGATATCAAAACTAGCAAGAACATCTTCATCCATCACCTCCTGGTGTTTTTATCCATTGTACAAAGATTGAACAGTACTTTACGATGTATGAGGACATGTTTCTTGACATGGGTCATAGTTTAGAGGCCAAGTATTTTATAAGATGGTATTTAGGGTAACCTATAGTGTTTACTATTGGTCTTAGCAGGAAACCATATTTGTGTACTTTTGGGGCACCATATATCCTCGGCAAAATGGTGTTGCACGAAGTGGCCCATTTCTTAACCATATCATCCAAGGAGGATCCCTTTACTATTTTTATTGCTTCACACATTATTTTGTTCCCTCGTTCTTTGGTAATTTGTAATAAAACTCTTAGGATTAAGGAACACTATAAAGAAAATTTTGAAAGACAACACTGACTAGTTTGTTTAGACTTGCATCAAACACTGCTAAACTTTACCCATTTTTCTCCAAACTTGGTACTGAGGTCAAAATACAACTATATAAAAATTTGTAGCATCCTATTAAAGCTACCATTTTCAATAGTCGCACATTTATTGGGATACATCACACATAGGTCAACCCTTTGGAAAATCCAAAGACTCTAAGGCAATATCCCTATGACTTATGTGGAACTCAATGGATTCTGATGTAGGATGGAAGTGGATGGATTGTATCTAAGTCCAAACCAGTTTATTATACACTAAATAAAATATTTAACCCAACTAGATAAGGTTTGGGAGCATAGGGAGAGAAATACAACTTTAGGATTGGACACTTGGGATATTTCCAACTTAGAATTAAGAGAACCTAAGGGTCACAAATTTCAATAATGAGACTTGGAATGGATTCTAATTGGTCTTATATACCTGCAAAAACCTTCAAAAAATATATTAAAGAGGAAAAAGTAAGCTTAGTTCTTGTAAATTGGAAACTAATCACAAATTGAACCTCAATGAGCATACTAGTAGAATTATTCAAGAATATGTAAAATTATTAAACATGAAAGCATGGATATGAATAATATTATTTGAAATATCAAAGAGTACATAACAGGTCTAAAGTGATATCAGTTACTGTTGGGATTATTATATATCCTCCCTTTAACCACATACTCTCTTTGTCCATTTTTCTAGTTTATGAGGTCTTCATCACTCCACTAGTGCATGGGGGAAACACATAGGGGACACCTTCCAATTAAAAAACCTATATGCACAATTTTATATGCCCCATATACTAATCCCTATAATTTAGGAACCCACTATGAGTGCCACCAATAGTCTCCAGCAGTTGAGTCTAGTAGGTATTCAGTTGACTCCAGTTATTCTCCTATTCCCATGAGTTAGATCACTCTGAGTCCTCCTCGCTCCAATTTCCATGATTCAAGGGAGGTTGGACAGATTAATCACCTACCCTCTTCAATTAATTTATTGTTAAATGTTTTAGTTATCCAGAGTTTCAATAATAAGCTCTAGTGGTGATTTTCCCACACCGAGTTAGCTCTAGAGTCTATCGAGGCTCATAGATTCGAATCCTATATTAGGTATTGGAATTATCCTATATGTATTACCATTGTATTACTTAATTATATTCTGATTAATGGATTATGATTAATTATTCCAATTATTGGTCTCGTGAGTGCTTTTTTTATGTTCCATGAATTATTGATATGAGTTAATCAATTGCTTCTCTCTCTTATACAATTCTCCATTTGAATCTTGTAGGCTTGATGATCCTATGCTTCATTAAATTTTATAGTTACATCATATTGGATTGTTACTCTCAGCCTTCAAAACAATAATGACTCACTAGAATATTATGACTGGACATTTAAATAGATAATGGATAAACCATGGGATGGATTTTTAAGAAATTTATTGGTTGTTAAAACATTAGAAACCCACCATGAATATATCGTAATGCATCAACCACAATCTTACATAAATTACAGAGAGAATAGAGAGACAGATTGCTTGGGGGAATGGATCTTATGATAATTACTTGGACCGCCAAGATATAGCTCGAACATGTCTTCTTGTCTATTATTCTGATTGTGATATATATCTATTATGGATAAAATATGCTCAAAATGGAATCCAACATCAACTACCCATAGGCATATATGCACCCTCCCAAGCATAGAATCCACCAGATCTTGACTAGCTCTGCAATCTCTCACAAGAAACTCAGCCTTCTTCAAGAACTTTCCTTCAACACTTTGGCCTCTTCATGATTTCGTCTTCTCACTTTGTATGCATTTATTAGACTTGAAAAAATTATTATAAGAATCTTTGACACTCCATGAAAAGAGTTGGATTCTCTTCTCCTCAAACTCCAACAAAATAATCTCTCAATCCCTTGGCTGGATCAGTGAATGCAAAGGATCACATCACCCAATGCTAGATAGGGGAACATCACCCAAGCCTCTTAGAAGAACAAAGATCTCTAATATGAATGAAAATTGTAAAATTACCAAAGCCCTTGAATGGGTGCACTCATCCTCCTTTTATTAACTTTTGTTAGCTTGTTGTTTCCTTCTTCTAATCCTTGCTTTGTAGGGATTCGAATTAGAGATGAGGTAGATTTTTATTTGGCAAGTATATTTTTCATTTGACACACATGAGTTCATGAATTCACCCTCACTAGCTAAAATTAGCCTTTATATATTTTCCTAAATCCTTTTGACTGCTTTCTTCTTTTACTATTCCTTCTTGACTGCATAAATCAGGGAACTTCTGACTTTCTGCTTTGTGATGTTTTTCCTACGTTTCCTTTTTATTTCTTATTTTTCCTACTTTATTTCCATATTTTTCCAGAGGGTGACAACTCACATGTCTTGTCTCTTCCTATGTGCCCTCTTGATCCCAATTAATCACAAATAAATATTATTTCCATATATTAGGCTAATATTAAAAATATTAACTTGTGCAAGATATTATTGGCCCATTTATTCCCAAATTATTAATAATTATCCTAGGCACTCAATTTTGGAATTTATATGCTTCATGTAGCCCACCTTAGTCCAATTCATCTTCAATTACACCCTTGGACATCTTTACTTAATTAAATTTCCACCCTTAGCCAACAATTTAATAATTTTAACCTAGTTGACTTAAGATAAAATTATGTCTTGGACCATAGAAAAAATTGGCAACATGACATAATCACTCTATAGTACCCAG
This sequence comes from Pseudotsuga menziesii, assembly GCA_001517045.1. NCBI lineage: Eukaryota > Viridiplantae > Streptophyta > Pinopsida > Pinales > Pinaceae > Pseudotsuga > Pseudotsuga menziesii. The sequence goes on from LPNX010398360.1 coordinate 301,558, forward strand.
TTGTTGAGAGATGGCCCATCATTTTTTTATGGTTGTCTTCTCTATCTATGATCACCGTGGCATTAACCTTGTTGTATTTAAGAATGATGATGTTTTCATTGATTCTTAGTTTAATCAAATCCTTGATTTCTTCACTTGATAGGATTATGGTTGGGGGTTTGGAGTTCTTCAATATCACATAGAAGTCCTATCTAATTTCTTCTGGGATCTCTATCGACACATCTTTAATGGATACTTTGGCATTGCTTATAATTTCTTCAATTAGAATTATCATGGGTACTATGACGAAGTTCAACCCTTTCTCTAATACCATGTGATTTGCTTCGTTTATTGGATGTTTTGATAGGTTGACCATAGTCTTATGTTCCTTTTCCTGTTGATTATTGTTTGGTTCTCATGTGCTAGGGTTGAGAGTTTTTTGTTCTTTTTAGCTTAGTGCACGTGTTGTAGTTTTTCCTCCTTTATGGATTTTGTTGTATCTAAGATGTTGATATTCTCACCAAGATGGATAATGGGAGTCTCAAATACTAGTTCTATAGAAATAAGAATCACACCAATTGATATCTACCATGAACTCACACCACCATCCAATTAAGAAAACATGAGTCATTAAAAACATTGTAACCATAGCCACAAGAATATCATATTTAAATCATTTGAAAAAAGAAATCGATCATCTCCATCAGGTATCTGTGGAAAATGGATATCATAAAGATCACATTGACAAGGCCATCCTCCAAGCCCGCAACAATAAAAAATAATTGACATGTGATGGACATCCCCAAAATATCCTTACCATACATAAAATGTACCACAAATCAAATTTCCAAAGTACTAAAAAAAATAACATTCTAGTAGCCTTCACTCCTCCAAACACAATTAGAAGGATTATTGACTCAATAAAATATCTTGTAGACTGTTGGAGGAGCTAGTCGGTCAATTGACTAGACTAGTTAGCCGACTAATTAGAGATTAGACCGGCCTCCATAGGCCGTGTCGGTTGACTGAACCAACAAGTAGTTATTCATAATTGTTTTGTAACCATATATAATAGGTTGTTGATCCAGATGCGAACTTGGTTCGGCTTGATGTTTGTATGAACCCATATGTGTTTTGTGTAATATAAGCTGTTATTCAACCTACTATCCTTGTCTCTTGTCTCTATTATGATTATATGATTCTTTATGTGTATCATTGGTAACTTAGTTATCTGAGTGATTACAACATTGGTTTCGTTGTTGGTAGATGATATCAGAGCAAGAGATTAAGGACTGGTGGGAGCGTAAGATCACAAACTATCTACAGAATTATGCTTGGAGAAACAAGCTAACCATTTCCCAGGAGAAGGAGAAATTCTTCACTGAAACACATGAAAATTTTGTAGAATCGGTGCCTCATTTTTTGAAGAAATTACTGAATGAAAATGTCGTTAGAAATTAAAGATTAAAAATTGCTCCAGAAACTGATAAGAGGGGTTTGAACAAATCTATCGGAGTGGTTTGAGAAAATCGCAGATGAGTTCTATGCAGACTGCATTGTGGAAGAAAGAGTTTATGTCGAGAATATCAAAGCAATATTCTATAATGGTTTCACTGAGAAATTTGTGTGCTCACTGTCGACCCTTTTGTTTAAATTCCTAATCGACATGGGAGTAGGAGATATCGTTGAACCTCATCCATCACTAATCGAACCACCATCAAACACTAACTGGGAAGAAAAGAAGAAAGCGTGGGAGAAATTTATTGCAGAAAGGGAGTGGGTGTACTTCTTGAGAAAGTAAACAGAACTATCTGGGCTTACTAAAGCATCGGGTAGGCTATGGGGGGGTAGTTGGTCATGTGTTTGGGTAGAGTAGAAGGGTTCTAGTCGAATGCAGAAGGAACCGCCAGCAATGAAAATTCAAGATAAGAAAGAAATCATTCGGACAGTGACGCACAAAATCACTCTGGATTTGCAGGAAATAGAGAGAGATAAGAGGTAGAACATAGAGAAAAGGCCATTGTGTTATAGAGAAGAATGACTACCAGGGTGACAGCACATGAAGGAAATCTGTAAGAGTCGGGTCATGACCATAAGAAGAGGGTGTAGATGAGGAAGAAGTGTCACCAATGGAGGAATATCTCTGGATGGAGTAGTGTGAAGCTCTCCATATTGAGATACCCCAGGAGGTAATACCTCTATCTACAGTCAATATGAACCTGAGTTCTCGACTGCATACCATTGTCAAAGAGGACCTAAGGCTACGAGATGGTGAATTTGGCGTATGGAGCCGACTAGATGATGAAGGAAATGATGTCAATAATCTGGTAATTCGTCGACCTGTGGAAGGAAACTAGGTCACATTCCAATCGTACCCATCCAGCTGAAGTATCGAACTACTCTACCCAGGAAATGAAGGAGCAACCCCCTGCCAAACACAGCTTTAGGAAACACAGAACAGTCGGATTCACAGAGGAGAATATCCAAGATACAGCAATTGGCTTGGACATCGATGAAAGAATTCAAATTGATCAAACTACTTGTTGAGGAGGATTCAACAAATAAAACTTCCGATGGGAGAGAGAGTTTCGTCGAAGCTAGCTGTGAACAACACAGAGTTGTAGATAATATACCACCACCCCCACCACCACCACCCGAAGGAGATGCCGATGCCGATGACATGGGGAACAACACATCACACATCCCCCTCTATGAGGGTGATGAGGATACTAGACAACACTGGTTCGTCTGTGAATCGACATGGGACGTTAACGCTGTAACAAGTGAAGATAGACAAATGGTGCAGTTCATTGGTGCCTTGCAAAAGCAAGAAATAAATTGGTATATGACATATTCTGAGAAGAAACCCAATGCGACCAAAGCTGATATCAAGAAACAGTTTTTATCCTTCTTCAAAACACTAGATGCGAAGCATCTGGCTATGAAAAAACTAAAAAGGGCAGTTCAGAAACCCATAGAAACTTTCCGAGATTATGACAAGAGATTGAAGGACCTATTGATCCAACTTGATTATAATATAAATGAAATGTTATTAATTCAATGGTTTCTTGTAGGAATTTCACATCAAATACGGAGACATATTTGCCTGGACACATTCAAAACATATGAAGAAGTGCTCATGAAGGCATTGAAGGTCGATATGGATGAAGATTACCCAGCACACCCTATGGATAATCGTCTTGAAGAATAGTTGGAAATAATGAAAAAAAAATTAAGAGAACTGAACCTCAAGGGACAGGATATCTGGTGCACAAATTGATCAATGGCCAGTCTTACCAAAGATAATTGTCGACAAGAGATTAGCCGACAAGATGTTTGTTGTGTTCAAACTAAGTGCTATTGTGACATCTGTTAGGAAAGTGGGATCCATGTGACAAAAGACTGCCCATTCAACATGAAGAATGGAAAATCCTCCTGGTGTGCAATCTCTGAAGTTAAGAGTCATGTGATAGCCGATTGTCATTTGAACTTGAAAAACCAACAAGACTATCATGTTGTTTATCAAACGAACTCCGTTACACAAAGCAATAATAATAATGAATAGAATGAGAAAAGCAATAAAAAATATGAAGGTCGGAGATATGAGTTCCAGTATGACAATCGTCATGGAGGATTTTCTGTTCGAGGCCGATTCAATGGAAATCGGGACAACCATAGCAACCAATTCAATTTTTCATGTGATATAAGGAATGCCACCGATATGCAGAGTGTCCATATAAAGATCAGACTAACCTGAAAGTTTGTACTATTTGTGGCATGGGTGATCACTCACTAGAGTATTGCCCCACCATACTTGACAAAAGGAATACTTAACCTAATACATAATGATAAATCAGTCGCACAGTTTATTGATATGTTATATAATATTAAGAACAATCCTAATATGGAGAAACAAACTAAAAACATATGCAGCTTAAATAAAAAAAGACAAGAGTGATGTTGATCCAATTGTCAACCTGGATATAGAAGCATATCACATTCGACAAGTTGTTCTTGATTTTGGATCCCAAGTGAATATTATGACGAGGGATACATGGGAACAATTGGGAAGACCTCGACTTAATGAATCAAGCATATACTTAAAGTTATAAGATCAAGGACTTATCAAACCCATTGGGGTCTGGAGAAATGTCGACATGACCATAAAGGGTATCACTACAAAATTCGATTGAAATCGTAAACCCTAAGGAAGGAACCGACTCATTCCCAGCTTTGGTAGGATGACCATGGGATCGAAAGATGAAGGCTTGATCTCGTTAGACAAAGAATGGATAGAACTTAAGGGAAATGGATAGAAAGTAATTATCCACATTCATCCTTCTCAAGGTGAACGTTGGACCGAACCAATAGATGAAGAAGTCGACATCCGACAAATTTACAAGATCCAGAATAACAAAGACTATATTGAGCCAAATGCTTATGGGGAACTTCAATTGGAAAACCAAGACTCAGTCGGATAGAATGCAGAATTATACGATTGGGAAATAGAAAACTATGAAACTCAAGCACGTGGATGCTGGACTATTCAGGCTATTTTGAAAAAACCAACTCGACAATGCTTTTTCGTGTCCATCATTCTAAATATATTCAAAAGGAAAATTAGGGAATCCCCTTCTTTAGGACTATTAAAATAGAAAATAAACAAACTCTCTGGTATAAAGAAAGGGAATCACCAGTCCTCCATATCGAACAAGTTTCTAAAAACTTAGGTGAGCATGGCCGACTACAAATCCTGGTTGAAACATTTACATGTCAAGCTGCTCATTTGTGGGATACCCATCATTCGAGGTGTTACAGCTGCAATGATTCCCAAATTTCTAAAAATTTTGGACCTCCTTGTTGATTTTGTTGAAGACCGTTTTGTCTCTACTCTGCTACTCATTTGGATTGTTTGAGGCCAACTTTTACTTGATTTTCAGAATTTGTTTGGGTTTGCAAATGCTTTGGATTGTAGAACTTAGCAGGTTTCATGCTGTTTTATCGTTTTCGAAGTTTAGCCGAGGTTTAAAATGGGATTTTAGTTGCCGCTATTTCGGAGGACAATTAGAGATTGCACTGATGATTAAAATATTTCACCGATCACGCGTTTTATTGTTTCAAAATCTTGCATTGTGATGATTTTTCGAAAGGGTTTGACTCTGTTCGGAGGCCGTGAGCTAATTGTGTTCCACCATTGCGGCTCCAGAATAGACTAACTATTCGCCACACTACTTTTCCTTTCACCGATGTGTTGTTCTATTTTTCTCCGCTGTTCACTAGTCTGCGGAATTCTTGACCATTTAACTTCCATTGTTGCGGTTATGTAGTGCACTAACCATCCATTGCTTTAGTAGATCTGACCTCCAATGTTATATCACGTCGATTTTTGTTTTGTGCTCCGGAACCCCTAGACTATGGGTCACCCACCATTGCGGCATTCCAATGAACTAACCGACCAATGTCAAGTGTTTTGATTCGCCGACATGGATTTTTATATGCCCATTTCTTGATCGTTTTGCCAGCATTGTTATGAGCTTGTAACTGGTTTCATGAATGACGGGTGTGCCTTGTTTTTATCTGGTTGACATTTTCACTTGAAAACCCAGCCCCAGTTTTTCTTTTCTCTCAATACTCATTTTATTGGTATTATGGTTTATGTTTATTGCAAATAGTCGAGATAAATGATGAGTTTTTGTTTGATCATAGACAGACATATGAAATTTTCTCAGATCCATTTGAAGATGACTCCGGCAAAGAAGATGTAGCTGGAGGACAAAGCACGCTAAAGCATAAGGCAACAGAGTTGTTGCTTGAGGAAAAGAAAATAATAAAGGTCTGAAGAGGGACCAAGGAATGGTAGAGCGTAATCATTAAAGAGCAAAGGCTCAGGCTTGGGTAGTTCGTCAGTTACCTAGCCATTCCCATTTTTATAAAAGTCTTTATCTAAAACGTAACATTGAATTATGAGCATTCGCAAAATGACAAAACTATGAGATTAAACGGTTGGGGGGGCAACTGAAAGGTTTTGAGCTGGTTCTTGTATAAATATATGAAAGTGAGAAGAGGGGGGGTGGCTTTTTCCAGTGAGACTTGTGAAAAACTTGTTGTAAGAGGAACTATTTCGTTTTGCAATAATAAAATTACAATTTTGCCTGTTGGAGAAAGTGTTGTGTGGAATGTTCAAATGTGGTGAAATGAACAATGTTGAAGGGGAACTATTTCATTTTCAGCTGTGTTTCATTAACAGTGAGATCATTCTAACTTTCTAGACCTATATTCTTGTATGAATGTTCTCCGGTTTATTTTATGATAATTTCCACTATGAGTAATGAATGTTTTAATAGATGACAAGCTATCTTGTTGTGCATATCTCTATTCATGTTTATGTGTTTTGATTCTAAGAATAGTTATCTGTGATTTATCTTAACATATGAGCAGTAATACATTACTCATTAATTGATAATATTGCTCCCTAGGGATGGCTTAGTCAATCTGGTTTTCTGTTGTGTGTGATTTAGACGCGAGAGTGTCTAAGACAAGAGGTAAGAACCTGCACATCACATTGTGACCGCTCCTCATATTCTTTATCAATCTGCATGTTAGATAGGCACTTGCATATCATACTTAAAGTTAAAAAATACAAAAATATACAATGTAGACTAGGCTGCAACCGTTAAAACCCTTTATTTTTGTTACTTGACCTACGGTAGCCGGACCGCAAATAGGACGGATTCCCCATACCAAACAGTCACGGGCTAGTTGGGAGAGTTGACTGGGGAGAATCCCTTTTTGTTTCTACCTACAAATTTCTAGGCCACAACAATTTCTAGTGCTAGAAGGAGGGCCACCAGTGCATGGATGGCCGGGGAAATCCATTTCCTTGAAGTTACTCCACCAGTGATAGTTTTAAAAGCAGTTTATTTCTTGATCCAAATACTAAAGAGAATAGAGAACATTTGTTTTCTATGGAAAACGAAGTAGTTAATGATCTGAGAAGACATACACGGGCCTATGTAAAGAGTATTGGAGGATTACTCACTATCGCTGATTTACCCCGAAGAGAATACAAGAAGAAAGATCGTCCCATCTTGGAAGATTCAGTGTTGGTTGGAGATTTGGAAGAATTAGTAGAAGTAGCATTACAGGAAGTTGTTCAGCCTTTGAATCAAGTAGTCCCAAACACACCTTACTGTTCTCCTATGCATACTCCTATTCTCTCACCTCCTCACTCTCCACCCAGATTAATGGCAGGTGTAAATGCAAACCAGCCACTTAACCCACCAAATCCACCACCTGCTTGGAAAGCCAGATCACCTCTGAACTTATTACCTCCGTTGCATGACTTACCTCAAGATTTTGAGAAGATGCTGCCCAAGTTTGATCCAAATGAGAAGATTTTAGTAGATGACCATTTGCAAAGTTTCTTCTTGGAAATAGAAGGATTAAGGGCTGGGGAACATGAGGATGTAGTTTGTAGACTTTTTCCGCATACCCTTAAAGGAGTAGCAGCATCATGGTATTTTGGTTTTCCTGCAAACTCTATCCCAGACTAGGATACCTTTGAAAGGATTTTTAGAAGTAAATATGCAACCCAAAAAACTCACGTGGCTCTCATGAAAGGACCGTGCGCTTTAAAGAAAGAAAGAAAAGAAAAGGTGCATAGTTTTACCCAAAGATTTGCAGCTTATCTTAAGAATTTTTCTGAAACTAACAAGCCCTCGGATAAAGTTCTGATTGAGTATTATACTTCAGCTCTAGGGCCCAATTTGGCCATGTTTGCCAAAATGAAATCCAAACCTATGCTAGCAAAGACTTATGAAGAAGCAGAGAGAGTAAAGGCTGAAAAGGAAAGCATCGAAGATTATCCTGAGCAGTCAGGAGAAAAAAATGTTGGAAGGAAAGCTTTGTTATTTACTAAGCCTAAAGAGGAACAATCACATGATTTCAAAGGAATGAAAAAGATGATGCAGAAGCTCTCTAACAGAATAATAGACTTGGAAAAGGAAAAGGAAGCCCAGAAGTTTTATAAGCCTTATTACAAGAAAAAGGAGGATAACAATCAACCCCAACCCCCCTTGCACAGTCCTGCATCGATGAACTTAATGCAGGTAGGGATGGATAACTTTAGCACTTTTCACCAACAACCCCATTCTGAAAAGAATTTTACTCAATGGATAAATTCAATGATGTTGGTGATGAATCAACTATTGGATTCCAAATTAACTGAGGATAATGATGAAGAGGGAAAAAATAACAATAAATTAACAAAAAAACAAGAGGATGATGCCATGGTTTTATGGGACTGTCTATCATTGTTTGATACCGAAGAAGAAAAGGATCAAAGACATGAAGATATATTGGAAATGAATGTGATGACGAGAATCCAAGGGTTGATTAAAGAAAACATTCTTATGCTCCCAAAGATTAAGAGACTTCAAAAGAATGTAAAAAAATTTCAAAAAAACACCTCAGCTAAAAAAATTCAGGAATTTACCATTACCAATCAAAATCTGAAACAGATCAACATGCCTACCAAGCCCATTGAAGAGAAGATCAATAATGTTAAAATGAATCTCACAGAACATTAGGTGGATTATGACATCGTGAAGGATATCAAAAAGGTAAAGGCAAATATCTCATTATTTGAGATGTGTAATGTGCCGCAACAGAAAGAAAAGTTATTGAAAGCACTTGAAATATCAGAGGAGAAGCTTCCCACCAACAATTAGCCCCAAGAAGAAGAAATTGGTGAAGCAAGTGTGGGAGGTAAGACTAAATGCAAGACTCCACCTTTTCTCCTTACTTTTGAAATTTTCAACCACAACGTGCACAACTGTCTAGTAGACTCAGGGGCATTAGTAAATGTTATGCCACTGTCGATCTGCCAAAAGATAAAAGGAAAACCTAAACCATCTACCTGGAAGGTCATTTAGTTGGACAGAACAAATGTGAAGGTAATTGGGGAAATGGAGGATGTTCTCATTCGCTTATATTCAAATGATAAGGTATGACAATTCATTGATATTGTAGTAGCAGACATACCTGATGCTTATGGACTTGTTTTGAGTAGAGATTGGTCGGCAAAGCTGAATGGATATTTTGCTTCGGACTGGTCACATATGTGGCTACATTATAAAGGAATCCCAAATCAAATTAAAGTTTTAAGAGAGCCCCACATGAAACACAATGTCACCCAGTTCGAAGGTAAAAATGAACCAGTGAATTCTGTTTTGGGAAATTACTTCATTGAGCTAGAACTGGGAAACTATCAAGTGGAAGAAGCCAGCGATACATTAGATACTCAGCCTAATCTCCTTGAGTTTTCACAGGATGATGAAATTGATTGTAAAATAGTAGACTTAGCTGTAGATGTAGATGTTGATTCATATAAAGTAGTGATAGGCAATTTTTGGACGCTTTTCTTTGACGGGTCTAAAAATTTGGAAGGGTCAGGAGCTGGCTATGTCTTGATTGATCCTAAGAAAAACAAACATTTTATTTCATGTAGGTTAGAGTTTGAATGCACCAATAACACAGTCAAGTATGAAGCATTAGTTCAGGGACTAAGAAAAGCAATTGAATTAAAGGTAGAAAATCTGAAAGTGTATGGGGATTCTGAAATAATTGTAAAACAGATTCGAAATCAAATACATTGTATTTCACCTCATTTAAAAGCTTATCAAAATGAAAGTTGGGATTTGCTTAAATGTTTTCATGCATATAATATTGTATCGATTCCTAGACTTAAGAATGTAGCAGCTGACTTGTTAGCCACCTGAGTTGCGAGGGTTGTGCCCTCTAATAACCTGTGTTCTATTGAATTGCTTTTCAGACCTTCGGTTCCGGATATGATTACCAATTTACGATTTTTTGATGATGATCAATAGATTCTAGAATGTTTGACAAATGACAAGACCTTCAAAGGGGAAATCATTGATGATGAAGAACATCAAGCTGAGCTAAAATTTGATAATTTTATTCCTAAAGGGGTCATAACTTTAGAGCGGATGTTTGATCTAAATGATAAATTCAGAAGGCCAGTAAACGTGAAGACTCATAGCTCGTCTCTACACTTCGAGTTGATTAATTTAGGTACTGAAATTGGGCCTAAATATGTGAATTTGGGAAAGTGTTGCTCTCATAGGCGAAAAAAATAAGTTCATCAGTCTGTTCAAACAATACGGAGATGTTTTTTCCTGGACATATGAAGATCTGAATACATATGACACCAATATTATTCAGCATGTTATCCCCATCAGATCTGGGGTCAAGCCCTATCAACACCCTTTAAGGAAAATGCATCCAAAAATAGAGCCTCTAATTTAGAATGAAGTAAAGAAGTTGTTGGATGCTAAAATTATCTTCAAAGTTAGACACTCTGAATGGGTTTCAAATCTGGTACCAGTAAGAAAGAAATCTGGAGAAATTAGAATATGTGTGGATTACAGAAACCTAAATCGCACTTCGGATAAAGACAATTATCCTGTCCCACCCATGGAACAGATATTGCAAATGGTTTCAGGTTATGAGTTATTTTCTTTATTAGATGGATTCTCTGGCTACAATCAAGTGTTAGTAGCTGAAGAAGACAGACTTAAAACTACATTCAGAACTAGATGGGGGACTTTTGCTTACAGAAGGATGCCCTTTGGACTCATAAACACTGGAGCTACTTTCCAGAGGGCTATGGACATAGCTTTCTATGGTCTTATTGGCTGCAGTGTTGTAGTATACCTTGATGACATCACAATATCTCAAAGAAAAGAGAATAACATGCATTCCATCTAAAACATATTTTTGAACACTGTCGAAAATATGGTATCTCATTAAACCCCAAGAAGTGTGTGCTTGTTGTTACCGAAGGGAAGTTACTGGGTCATGTGGTTTCTAAGAAGGGGATCTCCATAGACCCAGAGAGGATCAAAGCTATCGAACAGATTCCCTTACCCCATAATAAAAATGGCATGCAATCATTTATGGGGACAATAAATTTCGTGCGAAGGTTTGTGTCGGATTTCACTCAAATTGTTAAACCTTTGCAGCAAATGGTGAAGAAAAGTGTACAATTCCAGTGGACTGATGTAGAGAAGAATGCATTTAGTAAAATAAATACATTTTTTGCGCATGCACCCTCCCTCAAAAGTCCGGATTTTGAGAAAGATTTTATTTTGTACACTTTTACATCTGACGATTCACTAGCAGTGGTGCTTACCCAGAAGGAAGATGGGGGAGATGAGTTCCCCATATCATTTATGATCATTGGTCTGCAGGGGGCCGAATTGAATTACCCAGTTGTGGATAAACAAGCTTACGGGGTTTTCAAAGCGGTAAAACAATTAAGGCCGTATATACTTAAGAACCGGACAAAGGTAATAGTTCCACACCCAGCTGTGAGGTCTCTTTTCATACAAAAAGAATCAGGAGAAAGAAGAGGCAACAAGGTAACAACTTTACAGGAGTATAACCTCAAATTCAAGCTAGCCTCCATAGTTAAAGGGCAAGGATTGTGCAAACTAATTACTAAAAGTAAATACAATGAAGAAAATAACTGGGAAGATGAAGCTAAGTTACATTTGATGGATGTATGTCCTCTTTTCACAACTCTAGACTCCTGGTATCGAGACCTTGTGCATTACCTTCAGGAGGGATTGTTACCGGAACATTGGAATTCTAAGCAAAGAAGAGCACTGCATCTTAAATCAGCCTCATATCAGATTATTGAAGGAATATTATTTAGGAAGAATTATGATGGAGTTCTTCTTAGATGCTCAGAGAAAGAAGATGCGAGGAAGGTCATGATAGACTTACATCATGGGCCTACTAGAGGGCATTTTTTTGGAGATACAACAGCCCATAAAATTCTCAGTGTCAGATACTATTGGCCCACACTGTTCAAATATGCACATGCCCATGTCAAAAAGTGCGACATCTGTCAAAGGTGTGGTGGAAGACAAGCTAAAGTAGCAGGACCATTAAAGCCTGTGATGATAACAAAACCATTTGAGCAATGGGGAATGGATATCATTGGAGAGATAAAGCCAAATTCTTCCTTGCAACACAGGTATATTCTGACGACAACCGATTACTTCACTCGATGGGTCAAATTCATTCCATTGCATAAAGTGAATGAAGATGCGGTCATGGACTTCTTGCAAGATCATATTATGACCAGGTTTGGTGTTCCAATTTCTCTAGTTTTTGATAATGCTACTTATTTTTCCTCTATTAGATTAACTGCATTTGCTCATGAAAAAAGGAATTAAGTTGCATCATTCTACAAATTATTATCCACAAGGAAATGGTTTGGCAGAATCTACAAACAAGAATCTGATTAGAATATTAAAGAAGGCTATGATAGAAAACCAAAGAAGTTGGCATTTAGCATTACCAAATGCTATTTGGGCTGATAGGGTCACCCCCAAGACTTCTTTAGGTGTGTCCCTGTATACCCTTGTTTATGGAAAAGAGGCAATTCTGCCCCCCAATATCATGCTACCCTCCTCCATAATATCTCAAGAGTCAAGAGGATTAGATAATGAAGTCTTGCAAATAAGAATCCATAATCTTTTGAAGGTGGAGGAATATAGATCGAAAGCCAGAGAACGTTTTAAACAATAGCAGGAGGTAGTGAAGAGGTGGTTTGATAAGCACAAAGCTGGAACAAAAGAATTTGAAGTGGGAGATTTGGTTCTTAAGTGGGATCACCCACATGATGAGAAGGGAAAGCACACGCAGTTTCAACAGTTATGGGTAGGCCCTTTCTAGATTGCAGCAAAACTTGGGTCCTCAACCTATAAATTTCAAGATTTACAAGGATGGGAGGAGAACTTACCAGTAAATGGTTTAGTTCTTAAACCTTATTTTTCTTGATTTTTGTTTTTATTTTTGTTTTGTACATAAATAAAATGATTTGTTTTTCCACTTTGATTTGTTCCATTCTGTTTTTATTTAGTTTAGTTTTCTTTTTATTTCAATAAAATAGGCAGACTTTTGGTTGCATGGAAAGCATCAGGGTTCTTGATTAACTGAAATCTTTGGGATAAGACTGTGTATTCTTGTTTGAATTTATAGAATTTCTTCTAGTAAGTAGTTTTGCTAAATGGCTATGAACTCATTGAAGTCCTACTTAATCCTTGAAAATAACTCAAAATCAAAAGGTTCGGAATACTATTACGAGGCTCCATCCATTTCACATCTAAAATTTCCTAGGGGGTGACAGCAAAGGACCCACAGAAAGGAAGCAAGGTAAACAGTTGATTATATATAAATGATCCCATGCCAAGATTTGAAAGCCTAAAGGCTGATAAGAGTCAAAACTCCTAAAAGAAGCAATATATATCAAAGCAAAGTATTGAATCATATGAATACAAAATTGCCAAAAGTTCTTCTCCGTCCATGAGCTGAAAACTAAATACCTCTCTCACACAAAAGGACACTATGGATAGAAGAGCCTGAATAAAATTTAGAAAGAAAGGCATAAGGAGGACTAAAAAAAACAAAAGGTTCAAAAGACACAAAAGTGTAAAATGGCATGGGAATGAGGAACAAATGAATATTTCTGTTTACCATGTGTTACAATCCTGTGGTGTCTAAGCTGGAAGCTACCCAAAGACAGAGGTAAAATGAAATTCACCTACTTAGCCTCAAAAGAGTTATCTTGACTTTGAGATTTTGGGTTCCATTTCCTAAAATTGGACTATCATCAATGATTAAAAGTACATATATTTGACATTATGGGAATCCAGACATCTAGAAGAATTCAACATGTCGGTTTTGCTGCTAAATAGTCTATTCCTTAAGGAGAAGTTTGTTCAGAGATCTGGGTTCACCAGTTAGCCGCCAATTGTTGCAGCTGCAACGATTCCCAAATTTCAAAAAAATTTGGACCCTCCTTGTTGATTTTGTTGAAGACCATTTTGTCTCTACTCTGCTACTCGTTTGGATTGTTTGAGGCCAGCTTTTACCTGCTTTTCGGAATTTGTTTGGGTCTACAAATGCTTTGGAATGTAGATCTTAGCAGGTTTCATGTTGTTTTATCATTGTCGAAGTTTGGCTGAGGTTTAAAATGGGATTTTAGTTGCCGCTATTTCAGAGGACAATTAGATATTGCGCCAATGATTAAAATCTTTCGCCGATCACACATTTTATTGTTTCAAAATCTTGCGTTGCGATGTTTTTTCGGAAGGGTTTGACTTTGTTCAGAGGCCGTGAGCTGATTGTGTTCCGTCGTTGCGGCTCCAAAATAGACTAACCGTCTGCCACACTGCTCTTCCTTTCACCGATGTGTTATTCTATTTTTAGTCGATGTTCACTAGTCTGTGGAATTATTTACCATTTAACTTCCACCGTTGCACCTATGTAGCACACTAACCATCTATTACTTTAGTAGATCTGACCTCTGACATTATATCGTGCTGATTTTTGTTTTGTGCTCCGGAACCCCTAGACTACGGGTCACCCACCGTTGCGGCGTTCCAGTGAACTAACCGACCAATGACAAGTGTTCCAACTCGTCGATAGGGATTTTTATATGCCCGTTTCTTGATCATTTTCCCAGCATTGTTATGAGCTTGTAACTGGTTTCATGAATGACAGGTGTGCCTTATTTTTATCAGGTTGAGATTTTCACGTGAAAACCCAGCCCCGGTTTTTATTTTCTTTCAGTACTCATTTTATTGGTATTATGGTTTATGTTTATTGAAAATAGTTAATATAAATGATGAGTTTTCGTTTGATCATAGACAGACATAGGAAATTTTCTCAGATCCATTTGAAGATGACTGCGGCGAAGAAGATGCAGCTAGAGGACAAAGCATGCTAAAGCATAAGGCAGCAGAGTTGTTGCTCAAGGAAAATAAAATAATAAAGTTCTAAAGAGGGACCGAGGAATGGTATAGAATAATCATTAAAGAGCAAAGGCTCAGGCTTGGGAAGTTCGTCAATTACCTAGCCATTCTCATTTCTTATAAAAGTATTTATCTGAAACGTAACATTGAATGATGAGCATTTGCAAGATGACAAAACTATGAGATTAAATGGTTGGGGGGGCAACCCAAAGGTTTTGAGCTGGTTCTTGTATAAATATACGAAAGTGAGAAGAGTGGGGGGGGATTTTTCCCAATGAGACTTGTGAAAAACTTGTTGTAAGAGGAACTGTTTCATTTTGCAATAATAAAATTACAATTTTGCCTGTTGGAGAAAGTGCTGTGTGGAATGTTCAAATGTGGTGAAATGAACAATGTTCAAGGGGAACTATTTTGTTTTCAACTGTGTTTCATTAACTATGAGATCATTCTAACCTTTTGAACCTGTGTTCTTGTATGAATGTTCTCTGGTTTATTTTATGATAATTTCCACTATGAGTACTGAATGTTTTAACAGATGACGAGCTATCTTGTTGCGCATATCTCTATTCATGTTTATGTGTTTTGATTCTAAGAACAGCTATCTATGATTTATCTTAACATATGAGCAGTAATAAATTACTCATTAATTGATAATATTTCTCCCTAGGGACAGCTTAGTCAGTCTGGTTTTCTGTTGTGTGTGATTTAGATGAGAGAGAGTCTAAGACGAGAGGTAAGAACATGCGCATCACATTGTGACCGCTCCTTGTATTCTTTATCAATCTGCATGTTAGATGGGCACTTGCATATCATACTTAAAGTTAAAAAATACAAAAATATACATGGTAGACCGGATCGCAACCAGTAAAACCCTTTATTTTTGTTACTTGACCTACGGTAGCCGGACTGCAAACCAGACAGATTCCCCATACCAAACAGTCACGGGATAGTTGGGAACGTTGACTAGGGAGAATCTCTTGCTATTGCTGCCTGCGAATTTCCAGGCCACAACATGAGGCTACAAACGTGAACAACAGCTTCGACATACTTCGTCGAGATATTTGGCGGGAGGAAGCTAACTAAACAGGCACAAATACCAGGCTTCAGAAAAGGACAAGACCCTAAAAATCACATAAGTATATGCGAAATGGAATGGAGAAGAATCGGGTACAAAGATGATCTAACATGGCCACGCCTATTCCCATCCACACTTGGCGATTTACCAAATAAAGGTATAATATGGAAGAATCTCAAGGTGATACATTTGTATGGAATGAACTTAAACAAAATTTTATTAAGTCTTTAGATTCATACCGGAAGACGATAAACTATTCGAAGCAACAAATCAAATAAAGACATTCATACAACCAACTGTCCAACCTAAGTCGACACAAAACTACAACCGACCAAAAGAATCATGCAATAACATTGGGTCGAGTAAATTATCTCAGTCGACAAGGCTTCGACTAGAAAACCAACATACATATGGAAAAATCTTTCAGTGGAAAACTGATCATCCAGAGATGGTAAAAACCAATTAGAACAATACTTAAGGTCGAATCAACCGACAAAGAAGATACCGAGAGGATGACAGCAACAGACTTCCCGTCATCATTTTCACAATTTAAAGAAGGAAATCGATAAATCAATGAAAGTAAGGCGCCAGAATGGATGGATGCAAAGGTCAAAACCAAAGAAGTCAATATCTCCAATGATGACCGTCCAAAAATGGCACGAATAGGTGACTATTGGGATGATGAGCAAACAGCCGAAATTGTTAACCTATTAAAATAATTCTAGGATGTCTTTTCCTGAGACTATAAATACCTAAAAGGGTTAGTACAAGAGATGGGTGAAATGAAAATAGACATCAAAACGGATTCAAGACCTATAAACAAAAGGCCTTACAAATTGGCTCACAAATACAAGGAAATAGTGAAAAAGGAGATTAACAACATACTAGCCGTAGGGATCATTTATCCAATCGACCAGTCGGAGTGGGAAATCCCAATGGTCATTCAACCAAAAAAGCATGATCTGAAAAGGATGAGAATATGTGTCGATTTCCAGGAACTCAATAAAGTCACCTTAACATATCCATTTCTGACACATATCCTAAATGACGTCGAAGGACATGACTGCTATTCATTTACAGATGGATTTTTAGGGTACAATCAAGTCTTGATTGCTAAAGAAGATTAGAAGAAGATGACATTTGTCTGTGAATTTGGTTCATTTGCTTACATAGTTATGCCACTTGGGTTAAAGAATGAACCAACTGTATTTTCTAGGATAGTAGTCTAATAATTTTAGGAATACATATGCAAAACAATGGTTGTATACTTTGATGACTGGACTATCTACTCCATGTTGAGATATCATTGCAAGTGGCTAAGACTAATGTTGGAAAGGTGCCGACAAATCTAGCTTTCACTCAATATAAAGAAATGCATCTTCTTGACACCCATAGGAATTCTACTGAGACATATTGTATGCAAGGAAGGTATCAAAGTCATCTTTGCTAAAATAAAAATCATTCTTGATCTAAAACCCCCACTAAATCCAAAGCAAGTCAGATTTATATTAGGCCACACAGGCTATTATAGAAAATTCATTCGCCATTACTCAGATATGACGTACCCGTTGGAAGAGATATTGAAATAAGACCAAGAGTACGGATGTACTGAGGAATGTGATGCTTCCTTCGACATATTAAAGAAAAAATTAGTCGAAGCACCCATTCTCAGGTTTCCAAATTGGTTAGTTAAATTTCATGTACACATTGATGCCATCAGGAATAGAAATAGGTGCAATATTAACACAACCTCGTGAGGATGGGATGGACTACCCAATTCTGTATAGCAGTCGAAAACTAAATAAAGCATAATGTAAATATTCAACGACAGAAAGAGAGGTGTTGGGAATGGTATTTGCACTCCAGAAGTATCGACATTATCTATTAGTTAATCCATTCATATTCTACATAGATCACTAAGCACTAAAATACTTGGTGAATAAACCCTTACATCATGGAATAATATGTCATTGGTTGTTGTTATTTCATGAATTTGAGTTTGAATTAGTAGTTCAACCGGGAAGGCTAAATGTTGGACATGGCCACTTGTCAAGAATCGACACAGGGGAGGAACTGACAGGAGTTAAAGATGATCTCCCAGACGCACATCTATTTCGAATAGAAGTTTTACCAGCAGAACTAGAAGAAATAGATAAATTTTTAGAGAATGGTCAAGAACCTGAACGTATGAGCACTAAAAGGAAACAAATTCTAGCAATGAAGGCTACACCATACAGTCTAATTAACAAATTCATATACAAAATGGGCCTGGATGAAGTACTTTGTCGGTGTGTTTTAGAGAATGAAAGAGAAAACATAATGCATGAAGCACACTATGGACCAGTTGGAGGACATTTTCAGTCAGATACGAGTACCAAAATGATCCAACTGTCAGGATTATGGTGGTCGACATTACAGAAGGATTGTCGAAAGTTTGTTAGTAAATGTGATTGATGTCAACGTTTAGGTCGACCTTTACCTAGTACTAAGATGCCCCTAATATCGGTAAATCCAAGTTTAACATTTGAAATTTGGGCTATCAAATTTATAGGACCATTTTCAGTTCCAGCAGGAAGGACATGTGCACGCTATATCATAACATCGATAGAGTATGGTACTAAATTGGCAGAGGCAGAACCTGTTGAAACATGTTCTAGAGAAGTAGCTTCCAAATTCATATATGAAAACATAATTACTAGATTTGGTTGTCCACTAAATCTAATCAGTGACGAAGGATCAAATTTTATTAATAGAACTATTGCAGCACTAACATAGCAGTTTAAAATTGACCATAGATGAAGTACACCTTATCATCCTCACTCTAATGGGGTAATAGAAGCATTTAATAAAACCCTAAAAAGAGGCCTAACAAAAATTTGTAACAATGGAAAAGACGACTGGGATGAGAAAAATCCTGCTATATTATGGGCATACAGATAAACATACAAGTGCTCTACATACCAAACATCATTCCCACTAGTCTATGGCCAAGAAGTTGTCATCCCCCTACACTTCCAACAACATACACCAGTAATAGCCGACATATTACACATTAATGTCGAGGAATCAAGGAAGGATCGACTAATACAACTACATAAGCTAGAAGAAGACCGAATTATGGCTATACAACATCAAGAAATTCAAAAATAGCAACAAAAAGCATGGCATGACCGAAACATTAAAAACAAGAACTTGTGGGTTGGAAATCTTGTGTTGTTGTATAATAATCGAGTGAAAGGAAAACCAAAGAAATTGCACACAAAGTGAATGGGACCCTATATCGTTGAATAAATCAATTCCAATGGATCAGTTCGACTGAGAACGTTACAAGGCACAGTATTTCAGAAACTAGTAAGCGGTGCCCGACTAAAGCGGTACCAAAACTAAAAAACCTAAAAATAAATTTAAAAAAACAAGGTTTCATAACTATTACCAAAAATCTATAAAAACCATAAAAACTTAAAAACAACAAAAAGAAACAAATCCCAACATGATCAAAATGACAGGAAATCTCAAAAGACGTAGCATAATACAATTCGACAAAAACAACAGCCGACATTTTTATCATCGACATACCATCTACCGACCATACAATCGACACCAACAAGAGGATCAAAAGGTCCAATCAAGCTATCATGACTATGGTCAGAGGGGACGCCGAAACTAGAGTGCATTAATTGATCCTTCAATAGAGCATCCTCTACCATCAAATCCGCCATTAATACCTCCATAGACAAGATCACCATCCATTCCACCTATAAATACTATGTTAGATGAATATTTCATAACATTCTACGAAGAACTTGAGCGACAAAATTACCAGAACCCTGAGAGCAAACCCCCTGTTCAAAAATACGACACTATAGCCAAGAAAATGACACCAAAGAAGACCATAGCTGTGAACGCCAAAGAAAAAGAGTTAGAATATGTTGTAACTCCATTGGTAAAGAGACTAGAAAACATTAAAAAGGAAAAAGTAATGGAAAACTCATGGGCGCAAATATGGGCAAAGATTAAGCAATGGTCCTACGAAAATATGAAAAATGACAGAGGAAGGGTTGAAGGTAAACGCTAGTACCATCATGAATTATATGAACGCACCTCTCATGGCGAGTCTTGGAGGGACAAAGGAAACTATTGCCAAATTCATCATCAACCAATTCCATAATGGGAATTTTTACTTCGACAAACCTGTGGAGATATCCGGTGAAACCATTTACAAGCTCACTGGACTTTCTAACAAAGGAGACCATTTTCTTGTGGGGATAAAGGATGGTTTAGTATAGATATTAATAGGAACACCGACAAGAAATAATTCCAAAGGACTGATAATCAGACAAATCAAACCCTCCACACCTAAAATGGTTGAGAAAATTGTGTCTACATGTCTAACTGACACAGGTTGGGGGTACAATCTGAAACTAGACATGCTGGAAGTCGTAGATAAGATAGATGAAAGAGGGAAACTCTACTGTTGGGCTCAATATGTAGCCGACATGCTCAAAGCCATTTGCAAAAAATTCTAGGAAACAGGTGCAATAATCAGGTTTCCATCACTAATCATATGGATTGCCATGTACCACTTGTGTCCAGTCGGACATCCACAATTCTTGGAACCATGCATATTTCATATGTGGCATTTTAAGCCATTTTCAATGGCTGAAAATACACAGGAACTTGACGAAGCTAAAATATTGTTAGACAATTGGTTTCAAATTTAAAAATCCAAATATCCAGATGGAGGGTGCCTCAAAACATCCGAAAATGTCTTCCCTCAACAACACATATTCAACTGGAGCTCGACTATACTGTAGTATGGTATATGCAGGGAGTCACAGAAAAGGCTAAGCACTTGGACTACTACCCAACAGTCTACGATATTTTTAAAGAATTGAGTCGACAATCCAACACCAAGATGTCCATACCAATAGTGGCGAAGAAGACCAACCAACCAGTTGTCGAACCACTAACCGACCAAGAGAAAGAAGAATATTGTGAAGTGAACCTTCATATCAATATGTTCACTTCAGAGGACGCCCCAGAAGAAGAGAAAAATAATATTCAAATTGTAACTGTACCACAAACCCAGCAGGTCATTGTACCAATCAAATAACAGGAGGAGGAGAGAGGAGAATAGACGTACGAAGAAACATAATTCGACAGACCTGAGTATGCTATGATAAAGGAGAGTCTAAAGCAAATATCTCAGGAGATATCAACATCAAGGAAAAAGAAAGAGATTTAGGTACAAGGAAAGGGGAAGCGCAAACCCATCCTTCTAGAGGAATCATAAAAAGAATAAGAGTTACTTACTAGGGATGTTAACATTTTGGAGGACACCTCAATAAACAAAGCATCGGTCGAGACATAGTTCAAACACTTCATAGAATTAGAAGAAACAAGGAATAACTAAAAAGGTAAGAGTTGTTGTCCCCTATGAAGTAGATCCTATTGACTTAGTTTCCACCCCTCCACCCCCACCGCCAACTCAAATAATACAAGAAGATATACTATCACCAATCGACATCATCTCATCCAACCTGTACCAAAGCACAGTGTCGGAGACACTCAAGGAAAAAATTGATAAATATGCCGACTTACAAAAATTTATCAACAACCTCCCCCACCTTTTCCTAAAATCTCACCCAATAAATACCACATATACACTTACTGAGTCAAGCTCAACACAACTACTCCTCACCCAGCAACCCAGTCAACCACAACAAATTTCTCCTGAACCAAGGGTTGTGGGAACCCTTAAATATTCATTTCATAGAAACCCCGACAAGTCATCCCAAGTTGTCGCGTCAGGGACTTCATCGTTTACATCATCTACTGTAAATCATCCCCCTCCGGCCAATGAGCCAACCAAAGGAGACCTTAAAGTAGATGCCTAGGCTATTGCATTAGCAACCAATCAAGAATTAGACAATATATTTGACTCTGTCGAAACAGATAACCTTACCGACTTGCAACTGGAACTTGAAGAACCCATGCCAACAAGTACCCTTTTGGCCACTCCATTAACCCCATACCATTCTCCATCATCTTCACCACCAACAATCTCATAGCCTCCTCTGAATTCAAAACCACCATCTTCACCACCACGGGACACGTAAACAACTACAAGCCCCACCCATGTAATACAATTGGTAAACCCTAATATAACAGAAGTACAGCGGACTGAGAATCCATTGACTGCATAACATTAAGAAGTACAAGAAATAGAGCAATAGCAGCCAGAAACAGTACCAGCAGGAGCAGTGGTGGCACATCACTTTGAAGATAAAAGTAAAAGAAAGGAGAAAAAAAAAAAAGAACACCACCAGACACAATAGGTACCAACCATTATCCACCTCCATCATCTAAGATTGACTACTGCAGTCAAGACGCCAAAACCTAGGGATGGAGAACTGGACCAACTAATGGAAGCCCTCACTAAAGAGGCCACAATAAGGAGCCAGAGAAGACAAGAACATATAAGAAAACTTAAAGAAGAACAAGTTGAACTCCTGACCAAATGCAGGAAACTGTCACAAACGGTTGTACCGGGAACAATAGAGACCGACACCGACAAACCAATAGAAAGAGCATACCAGTTATTTGAAAGTGTTGTATCGAACCTTCAGGCACAACTTTAGGCCAAGAAAGAGGAACAAAAATAAAACTTGTGTGCTATTGAGACAGCAGTACACATCATTTTCAGAAGTACACAATGTATTGCAAGAACATTTGGAGGAGTCTGCCACCACAGAAGAAGTACTATGAAACTGGTATACTTACTATGGCCAGGTATTCCAACAGTCTCAAGAGACTTGTGAACACATCAAGACATTATAAAATCAACAAGGTCTAGAAGAATCAATAAGGAGCACATTACAAGATCAGATTATACTGGAGACAGTGAAGCTCGAAAAACTGGAAAAACAAGCACATAATGGATCAATCAAGCAATCCCCAGCATCGACACACTAGACAAAATTTGTCCACAAATAAAAATATTACTCAACACAGCAGAAGAAAAAGCTAAAATTTTGGGCCCCGACATGATTAATCATTCACAGATCTCTCAATACAAGAAAAGGTGTCGACCCTGTCAAGCATTACAACCTTAACCATCGACATTCAGAATGCCCTCCGCAATTGGACATAATTTCAGCACCAACTAGCCATTAAAGCAGATGCCATTGTGGATATATGTGTACAGAAACAACCATCCATTCGACTGCATAGCCCATAAAGACAGAACAATGGAAAAAACTACTTCATACAGTATATTTTTTGTTACCTCTCCTGTTTCTTCGAGACGAAGAAATATTTTGTTCCTGGGGGAGATGTTGGAGGAGCTAGTCATTTAGCCAACTATACTAGTTAGCCGACTAATTAGAGATTAGGTTGGCCTCCATAGGTCGTGTCAGTTGACTGAACTGACAAGTAGTTATTCATAACTGTTTTGTAACCATATATAATAGGTTGTTGAGCCAAATACGAACTTGGTTCGGTTTGATGTTTGTATGAACCCATGTGTTTTGTGTAATATAAGTTGTTATTCAACCTAATATCCTTGTCTCTTGTCTTTGTTATGATTATATGATTCTTTATGTGTATTATTGGTAAATTAGTGATCTGAGTGATTACAACATAGGCCCAGGACACTAGAAATGCATATATACAATACCTTGCTCGTATGGAAAAAATTTTGTGGGTAAATGGGAAGATCATTCCAAATCCATCTAAAAGAGGATGCATCTGATATAATAAGAGATAGATCATCCAAGTTGGCCCTTGCAGAACACTCACACAAATCATCCCATCGCATATACATAGAAAACACTAGACTACTAATGAAGGAATATCACTATCTAAAGAGGAGAGTGAATGAAGTGGTCAAGATTGAAAAGAGAGGGAACACACTAAACAAAGATGATGGACTAATACTGAGTGGCACATGGAAACCAATAATCAGTAAAATAAGATTAATAGACGAATGATAAAATATAACTGACATGCTTGATAATCCATCATTATCATTAATATTTATAAGAGGGTCTCACAACAGATAACACAATCACAATGAAATTGTATTGGGATCCTCTAATGATGGACTCACATTGGCAGTCTGAAACATTGGGAATAAAAAATAGATAATAACTATATCTTTCCATGCATTAAAGTATACAAATTATTAATCCCATAATGAAGGGTTTCTTTAGTGGGTTGTAGGTTGCTCCATGCATTCATATATCCAAATTTTAACCTTGTAATGGAGGGTTTCTTTGAGAGCTTGGAGGTTTCTTGATGGTTTCATATTAAGTAAAATCCATCAAACAAAATATTCAACCTACCTTCACATTCACACCCATGCTTGACTCGACTTGAAAACACAAATGATTGAAAACATTGTCTCCCTACCTATTGGAGCCTGGTTTTAGTACTACACCCACTTGGATGAATGTAACAATAGAACCAATAACAAATAATCTTGCAAACCTTCTTTTCACATCATGATTCAGTTGAATTCCTCACAAGTTGGTGGTTTCCTAGGAATTTATTGATTAAGTTGCCTATATTCATTAGTGCATTTCCTTGTCCATTATTGTAGGATCAAAATCTAACAAATTAAATAAAAACATGTCATAATTCTATGCATGACATAGTTTTTTCATGACCAATTATGCTTTTTATTTTTATTTTTCCAATTACCATTATTTTGGATTCATTTATTTTCCAAAATATGACAATAAAATGGAATAATATGTCCACTAGTGCTAATAAATATTTGAAATCCAATAAATGAAGAAACAAATTAAAACCCCTTATCCTTAGTCCTAGACTTGATACCCTCAAACAAATTCTTTGAAGTAAATCACTACAATATGTTTAATTTGTGTTGTGGTAAAAATAGTCACAAAGGGTGAGTGCTCTTCCCACTTGGAGTATCCTTGTAGGTTAAAGCAAGGACACAATATTAGTAGATCATGATTAGTATTTCATACACCAGATGGAAAATCAAACTCAAAAAAGAAATAAAATAAAATAAAATGGAAAAGTGCCAAGAAAAAAGAAAGAGAAAGAGTGTGTTAAACCAATTTATGATTTCTCAATGATGAACATTGTTGCATTGGCATCACCTAGGAGGTGAAGGATTCAAAAGGAATCTATCAATATCCCTTAGGGAGGTCCTTTTTTACCACACAAATGAAATATAACAAAGTTATAACAATGGAGAAAACTCTTGCTTCTTAGAGGAAGAAAGCAAGGGTGCTTAGAATGCCAACTAGTGGTAAGAAGTGGATTGAAAGTTAAACTCACAATGCAATTCTTGCATAATGACATTTATCTTAAATATTATCTTATAGAATTAATTCCCATGCATTCCTTTTATAGGAAAAATGGAGGCCAAGAAAAATCCATTTTCCAATGTAAACACCCTTGCTAGTGAACTAGTTCTCCAAGAACATGCAGGGGGATATTGAATGCTCCTAAGCATTTGAGGGTTCAACTTCAAATTTTGGAGCCAAGGAATTTTTTATGAGCCTTGAATGTACCACAAAAATTAATTGGTCCCATCATTTTCATAGTTGAGTGACTTTGGAAGTAAAAGTCACACTAATCTATGTGGGTTGTTTAACAAAAAATCACTCTTATCAGTGTGGGTTCTGTGATGCAAAGGTCTTCTAGTTGTCCATAATGACTAAATTTATCATTGTGAGGCTCAATTTCTCTCTTGGATCTGATGAGGATCCCTTCAATGATTTGTTTGATGTATGTTAATGATGTCTTTCTGAGATATTAAAAAAAAGTGTCACATGTGTATAAAATTTTAGTGTTAACAGTTTCCCTTTGATGTATGATGTTTGGAAGGTACTATATGACCGAAATGCATCATTGTTTTTTCTCTCATGTTCCGGTAAGTTATCAAGCATTGTGGGTAAAAGTAAATTACCATGAGGAATGTTATTAATGATGATCGTTGAAGCTGTAATGAATGAATGATGTTTTGTACAAATGATACAAGCATTCCTATGTTTGTGAAACTCTTTCAAAATGGATTACAATAAGAGGAGATGGTGGTATCAATTCTAAAAAAATTGATACAATATGAAGGAAGATTCTATATCTGTATGAGTGAATGAAACTTGGATTGTTGGTGATGTTACTAATGCTAAACTAGAGTAAATGTTGATGATGATGAACATCCCATCAGGGTGGGGGACTTGAATAATGATGAAGTTATTGGATGGGGAACTTCATTATGTAAGTCAAGTTACTGGCATGAGTCATAAATTTGAACATTGATATCATTGGAATGTATGAACCCCCTTGATGCAATAGACTTGTAGATGTTGAGAATAGGGGACACCATGAGTTAGATATAACTAATGAGTCTCCCTACTTAGTTTGAGGCAGTCCTTTATATTAATGAGAAGGAACCCAAAGTTACAATCATAACTACTTCATCTATTAGAATTAGGTGATATGAAATAGATGAGATATTAATTAAGTGATAATACAATGTTCTTATCCTAAGAACCAAGATCATTTTGTAATTAACTGAGATAATGACAATAACAACATACGACTTGCGAACAAGCATGGGGCTAATGAATTTCCTTGATCGATGTAAACTGGGTGAGTGGTTGATGACAACATTCTTCAAATAGTAACACAAGGTGTAATGGAGGGAAACATGTTGTAGTTGAAGGCTTTATCATATGGGTAATATTGATGGGGTAAGGTACTAGGATGAAAAAACTAACAATGTGTGGGTGATGTGGAATCAAATACATTGATCAAGAGCGACCAGAGGGTGCTGCTAAAAGATTAATGTGATGAGGTCCTCATATTTTTGGGTGACTTGGGGAATCATTTGTACAAAAATAATATGATGGGTTTCCCATAGTTTTGAGTGGGTTGGGGGAACAATTTTAACAAAAATAATGATGTGGATGGGATTCTCACAGTTTTAAGTGATCCAGGGAATCATTTTTACAATGAGTATGTTATTTTTTTGTACAAAAAAAAAATATGGGTTCCCTATGAAAAAATTCCATGCAAAACATTCGTGAGGGAATGACTAAATTAGATTGGTGTCTTTAGAGGGAAGGACCACTTTTATGTTCCTCTCAAGGGTTGGTGATACAATGAGAAACTTAGATGGTATATTGCTCATGAAAATTAGGAGAGGCTATATGTGAGTCATAATCATAACATGTGTTAGGAATCTTAGGGGAGTGATTGTCAAAGTACAAAGTTATAATATGTGGCTTCATAATGGAAAACTTTGTGAGTTATCATATTCCTCATACTTGGTGGTTGGAAATCATAGGTGCAAAAGTGTGAATGGGGTTTTCATGTGTGCACAACCATGGGGGATCATGCTATCTTATGATAATGAATTTGATGATGAGTCATTACCAATGAATGGGAACTTACCGATGTCAGTGGGATCACTAGATAAGTGCAATGTAAATAAATGGGATAAATTTGATATATGCAAATTTAAGATGATATACCTATGATTGGGGCCTACACATTATTTTAAATGATGAAGGAACTAAATCTTAGTGATAATCCTATGGTGGATGTTCACGTGTTTGTGCAGTGTCTGAAGAATTTTGACATGGGAGGAATTTAATCGGATGTAATCCACTGATATGATTTTTTATGTGATCTCCTCCAAGGTCACCCAACACACGAGTTGAGGATGAGGTTGTATTTGCATGAATTAGGTCCATGTTAGCTACTATAACATAGGTGTGAGTTGGTAATGAACCGTTTTTTTCTCTGATGATGAAGTTGATGTGTTGTCACTAGTATAAAGGAATGATAATGATGAGATATTGATGGCATAAATGTGGTCAATTATATGTGTGGGGTGTAATATATCCTCTTGAGGAAAATATGATGTGTTTTCCAGGGGTGGGGGGGGGGACAAGCTTTCATGTAACCGCATTTTTCTAAGTGGACAGTCAATTCTGCATGCAAGATGGGGCACTGAAATGAGTAATGATTTAACAACATACATGACCCACATGGGAAAGTACCACATGAATGATTAAGTGTATGGGTTAGGATTAATGGCCTCATGATGTGGTTGGGTGGAGTCGCATTTATGGTAGGTTGGATAATATGACTGTGATGGCCACATGATGAACACCTGCCATGCTCCTCCTTTATCATCTCTAATGGAGTGATAAAATTAATGGTGAAAGTTTCTTTGGGAACTTGTTGAGGTATTTCAACCATGGGGTGTGTGAGGTGAATGGTAGCCAATGCATCTTGAAATCGAGGGAGTTTGGTAAAGTGATGTGTATAGTGACTAAAATATGAATAGATTTTGCATTCATGATTGGTACACAACATTTAAGGTATTGAATATGGATGAGGTGGATGTCATGCCCCCTACTGAAGAGTTGGAATTATGAGTAGCACTAACATTTGTGTTGAGAATATTCATGAGATATAGAAATATGGGGAAAATGTTTGTTCCATTCCATGTTCTACCATGTAGAGTACAAGGTTGGTTTCCTCTTGGGGCAAGGGGGTTAACCAGTGTCGCAGGGGATTTAAAATTTGGTTTATTGATTCCCCCAACATTGGGTTTGGTTGAAACTAGTGGAAACCTTGTCGTTGGTGGGACCATACCTATGGTGGATACTGATAGTACTCTTGAAAGTGACAACAGAATGAAATTATACTATTTTTTTTACTTTAGTACCATTTTTGGGTATGGTGGAATTAGGTACCATCCAAGTAATCTCAAAGTAAGTTGCGGTAATGTAAGTTGGGACACACTCCCATTGGGGTGAGAAAGAAGGGGATCTAAAACACGCACTGATGGAGTTATGATTTTATCCTTGCCATGACTAATGTTTTGTCCTAATGTTGGTTGAGAAGGGGCTTGTGTCTTGTCTTCTAAGGTGAATATAGTGCACATATGATTGTGTTTGTATTATGGGATAACCAATGGAGGGCCATAACATGATTGCAGCAATACAAAGTCTTTGTAAATTCCTGGGCCCATGTATTGATACAATGGGATATTGTATAAGACTTTAGTGTGTAATATTTAGAGAAAGGATGATATTATGTAAGTTGGTACAAGGTAACAATTTTCCCATTGCCAGGGATCATCATGATGTGGAATACCGATGAAGTAATCACTTTCATGGAATACATATAGCTATGTACTAGGAGAATATAGTAGTCAAATTGAGAATTGAATACAATATTTAAGAGTACCATTTCCCCCCTAGATCAATGGGGATATTTTGGTACAAGTCATGTGGCTTTGATGGTCTCCCATCATAAGCATGAAGAGCAATAAATGAGGGGACCAAATTTGGTCATCCTATATGCTTCAAAATATGTGTTAACATCACATAAGTTGATGCTCCTTCATCGACAACGAATTGATATATGATGATATTATGAATGGTTACAAGGATTTGGAAGGCCACCAATGAAGGTAGTCTTGGCTCCTTGTTATTAAGGTTAAACGTAATTAATCATGAATCGAAAGGGTTGATTGAACCTAATTTAGATAGTAGTGCCTTATTTTTAGAAGGGCACAATCAGAGGATTTCTAACATTGGCATGGTGATGGGGGGATGGGATAAATCATCCACAATGTTGTAATTGTGTGCATATTTCATATGGGGTTTATGGGTATTTCATCAAAGCATTGCCTTATGGACATGGTATTTTCAAATTTCCACTAGAGGAAGTGGGCGCATCCACCTTCTATGGAGGATCGGGAGTTCCATAACACTTACTATGGGTCTAAATAATGATATCATCCATGTTCATGTATATTTTTTGGTAGGTTCCATCACCGGGGGGGAGGGATCTTACTAATGAGACAACAATCCTTGGTTTGTGAAGGGTTGTTATAATACAACTTGTTGGGGTTGTGGTACATTTGGTGGTTGAGGAGGATTGGTAGTAGCATTATTTTTCCTCAATACTATTGACACTCAGGTATCAATGAGAAATAGCAAGTCTAATTTCCATACTCTCTACACATGGCACGAGGAAAATTTTTCTTGAGAGTGGTGTTTATACCTTGATTGGGGGGATTATTGGTCCCCTCATTTGGATTTCCCAATTTTTGATTCTATTGGGGAGGGATATTTCCACCTTGACCTTATTGTTGGTTTTGTCTAGTATTCCCTTTCTTCTTCCCCTAATTATATGGATTAGGTAGATTTGTCACATTAAACTTCTCAAATTGTTGATCTTGTTTTGTGAGGGAAGGTTGTCGTAGATTGACCCAAACATAAGGCATGGGGAGAGATTTAGGTGTACCAGTAAATGGGAAATATGGATGATAGATGGGTGCAAGGATGTATGGGTTGGGGGATCCATATTAAGTGGGTGTACGATCTAGTTGTGCCTCTTGAGGTAGTGGTACAAGAGGTACTTAAATGGTATTGGGATATGTAAGGTTGTATGGTCCATATTCCATCTATCCAAATGAAGGATTTGGAGCAGTTGAAGGAGCCACCAATCTAAAACGTGTTGTTGGGTATTGTTCCACCACATTGTCTCATATAGAGGTTTGTGTATGGGGAATATTTCCCTAGTGATAAATAGTTCCAATAAGCTCATCAAAATAATCTAATGTTATTGGAGGATCTTGGTTCAAAAAGTCATGTTTAGGGGAATATTGGATGATGGTATAAAAATACCCGAATTGTGCATAGATCAAATAAAAATGTTGGTCCTTGAGAATGACATCTTATTTTGTTTTTGGCATAGTGGTTTCCATTTTTCAATCATTGGTAGGAGTGATTTTAGGAACCAATTCAACAAAAAAATTAGCCTAAATTTCTATCTTGCACAAGATCCTTCAACTATGTCATTCATGGATGTGATCCATGATGTGAGTAGAGGTATTTTGTCAAAATTTTGTGAGAATATCAATCCCTAGATCATGCCATATGGGTAATTGGAAATATGTGAGGAAGCTTGTGGATATTGACTCAAAATTGGAATAATTCATAGATGATAAACTGACATACCACTTGTTCTTTGTAAATGTAAGGGTTATCTGAAATAGATGAAGATGAATGATGCCTTTGATGATGGCTTTGGATGAGCACTAGAGGTGAAATGACATCACATTGTTTGTTGGGTTGTCTCCTTATTTTCCCTCAATTTTTGGGATATTCAAGGGGATATTTGGGGGAATTCCTTGCCAAGTTGTGTCATGTGAAATGGGGTCATTTATGTTCTAGGATAAATCAGGAAAATTTAGGCTCGCCATAAATGGAAATGATGATCCTACCATTTTATTTTTTTGTGTTAGCTCCTCCAGGAGGCGGAGTTGATGTGTTACCTCCTTCTAGAGGTGGAGGTGATGTATTACCTCCTATTATAGTTGGAGGTGGTGGGGTTGTTGGATATTTAATCATGGTATGTCCAATCAAAGTTGATCCTTACCAATATTCTTGGGTATGTCCCAATCTAGATGGTATCCCTTGTGATCTTTGGAGAGGTAATGTGGTATTGACTCATTGGATAGGAGGGAGTCCCTGGAGTCAAAGAGACTACCTCAAGGTTCTTTATTTTACAATGGTGATGGTTGTGTGATAAAATTAAAGTGAGGATGAATGGAATCAAACACAATTGAATAAATGCAAAAAATACGATTACCATTATAACAAATTAAATATGGTGAGGGTGAGGGGGTATGTGTTAATTTTTCTTGTAAATTATATAAAGGGTTGGTTCTTTTTAATTACATTTATATGATCTTGTGTAATAAAAATAAAGTCCTTCCTTGATTGACTTAACGTCCTTCCTCTCAAATAGTCATTGGGACTTCCAATAGCTATCTTATCAAAGGTTATGAACCCACCAAAGATGGATATTGAAGTAATGAAAGAATCAACTATAATGATGGGTATTGTGGATATTTTATGGAAGGATTGACAACATTTCCATTGTCCAACAAAATCTAACTCAAGTGAAAATGCATCCCACAAATGCCACCTATTGATAATGCTATATTTTCGATACTAATATACCTATGCCAAGAGTGGATAACTGTTTTGAAATCAAACAATAAAGTGTCACATTCACAAAGGTCTAGGTGGTTCAATGCAATGAACATAAACAACTATACCTTGACTTTTATGTCCTTGGTAATCACACTTTCTTATCTAGGTGTTTCACACTTTCTTATAATAGTATTTGATAAGTACCTTAAAGTTCAACAACCTCTATGTTTCACGAATGTAGAAGATTTATGCAAATTATTTGGATGCCTATCCCAATCAAACCTAAACTAACAAAAATATTATTTTGTGACCTCATTGATGGAGGTTTTAGTTGGTTTAGAATTACAATGTGATGTTGATTTTATGATGGATGAAAGTTTATTAAAAGGTGTGACAAGGGAGGTATCCCAATCAAACCTAAACTAACAAAAATATTATTTTGTGACCTCATTGATGGAGGTTTTAGTTGGTTTAGAATTACAATGTGATTTTGATTTTATGATGGATGAAAGTTTATTAAAAGGTGTGACAAGGGAGGTATTTCAAACCTTCCAAATTTTTTTATTCATCAATATCACTTGTGATTGCAATATGAAGACCATACAAGAATAGAAGTATCCTTTAGGTCCCTTGGTGTGTGGCTAAAGTGGGATACAAACATGTGTTTCAAAGAAAACTAGAAGTTAAATTTGCAACTAACTAAAGAGAATAATAAAGAAAAGGAATGTGAACATTGATGGTTTTTTACTCCACTTAATTTGAAACTCCAAGTGTGAATGAATGGCTTGGAAATATCTAAAAGGTTCATGAAAATAAAATGAATTAAATAATGTAAGTTATCCATTTTACTAGACTAACAGTCTCTAAGAAATTGTAAGCATGAAATGATGTACTTCAACTTCTAGTGAGAACCAAGAGGTCCCTTGAAAACCTCAAATCCTTTAGCCTAAATAGAATGAAATAACTAATTTATTTACTCCCTATTTTGATTTAAGTTGTCTAATCACTAAATTAATAACAACATATTACAAGTTGTTAATTTTCTTGTTCATTAAGCATCCATTGAAACTGCATGAAGTGATGAAAACTAAGTTCAAAATAAAAAATTTGTGAGACATCATGGGTTTTGGTCCCACATACACATGGTAGCATGGGTAAACTATTACACAAGTTGTATGGAATTATCGTGTGAGTACAAAAGGGATAGGTCGCGTTGTAGCATGTATATCAAAGAAAAACCATGCATGATTGCGTGCAGGCGAAAATGCTAGGAACCACACTACTGATATTTTGAAGAAATATGGGTTGTGAACCTACAAATACTAGATGTTTATGGGATGAACAACAATATCCATAACCTACAAGACACTCCAATTAATTTATTCCACAAATTACAACCTATTTATAATGAAATGAACAAAAATAAGAGTGAAGTCACCATAAATATTGTTTTGAAAATTATTGCCACAAAGGGTGACTACTCTTACCACTTGGAGGATCCTTGTAGGTTTTAGAAAGGATATAGTATTGTATATTGTCAATTACTATTCTATACACTACATGGAAAGTAAAAAAAGAAATTGAATAAAATAGAATGGACAAGTGAAAGAGTGTGCTAAAACAAATGATGATTTCCTAATGGTAAAGCTTGCTACAATGGTGTCACCTATGAGGTGAAGGATTCAAACGGAATCCAATAATATACCTTATAAAGGTCATTTTTGTCCACATAAATTCAAGATAACAAACTTAGAACAATGCAGAAAACTCTTTCTTCTTAGAGGAAGAAAGTAAGTGATCTTAGCATGCCAACTAGTGGTAAGAAGTGATTTAAATTTGATCTCTCAATGCAATTCTTGTAGCATAAATTTTCTCTTAAATAATCTCTTACAGAGTGCATGCCCTACACTCCTTTTATAGGCCAAATCGAGGACAATAAAAATATAGATCCCAATGGGAACACTCTTTCAAGTGAATTGGTTCTCCAAATACATGAAAGAGGCTATTGAATGCTTCCAAGAATGTGAGGAGTCTAATTCAAATTTTGGAGCCAAGGAGCTGTTATGATCCTTGAATGTGTTGTGAAAAGTAAGCTGTCCCACCATTTTCATAGTCATACAAATTTCAAAGAAAAATTCACGTTGATCTACGTGGGTTTTTCAATAGAGATTTGTTCTTATCAATGTGGGTTCTTTTATGCAAAGGTCGCATAGTTGTCCATAAATATTGACCTTTTCATTCTAAGGCTCAATTTGTCTTATGGATTTGATGAGGATGTGTTTAGTGAGCCACATGATGTATGTTGATGATGTATTTCTGCAATATTATCCAAAATGTTGCATGCGTGTGAAATTTAAGCAATAGTAAACATATAATATAGGATTCATTGATAAGATGAAATGGTGTTTGTAGAATCTTATAATCATTCTCTTATATCTACTCTCATCGCTATGATATCTAGACTATCTCTTCACAAATACTCTATCGGTTTTGAAATAATTTGAAGTTAATACTTTAGACTCGGCTTAAATTTTATTTAATCCTTATGGTCCTCCAAAACTTGATATTGAATTGTATTCACCACTAGGACCAATACTATCTATAGAAGGAAAAGCATATAATATAAATTATAAGGTTTAGAATTTCTAGAAACAACATTTTATTCTTATTGTTATTTTGTGTAGAAATTATAAGATACAAATGGGTATAATATTTAATCATAAGTACTCTCTCTATGTCCAATATTTGTACAATCAAAATACATATATGAGTTTCATTTTTTTATCCTACCAATATCAAAACTGTATAATATTGGCATGTCTACATCATCAAAGTCTAAGATCCTTTTATAGACACTCCATATTACTATATTCCTCATAAACCAAAAATCATTCTTGTCTTAATACCAAAAGGTATAAAACTATAAACTATATCTATAAAATATCACTATCTCCAAACATATATTTTAGATATAACTCAATTTGTTCAACATAAGTCAAAAAAGGAAAATTCTAAGATGACAAACTATAAATCAAAACATTCTCTTAACAGGATAATAATAACATTTATTTAATTTCTTATATGAAGGGACATGAACAAAAGTTACCTTAGCTATTGATACCTTTATATTGTGAATTATTACTTATTGTACAAATAGAGAGGCAACTACCTTATTGCAGACACCCTACATGTTAGATATTTGAAGAAAAGACCAATTTTTTCATACCTTTACATTGTTGATAGGCATTATTTACTAACTATTGTTTCTAATGTGAATCAATATGTGTATTTGAAGTCATGAAGTCCTTAAATGTGAACAATTCAATTTCAAAATTGTATATTGTTTTACTTCCCATAATGTTATGCATCTAAAAATTGTCATGAAAATCATACTTACAAAAGTGTATCATTACTTACTTACATGTATTGTTCTCACCTAGTTAACACAAGGTGACCTACAATTTCAACAAAAATAATTCAGTCATTTCCCTTAACAATCATTCATGTTACCAAAATGTTATGTTGATCTAGTGATATGAAGAAAACTATAATGACCTTGAGAATATTGCTTAGGAAAAAAATAGTAAAGAAAGTTCTGTTTTCAAGATTAAATTCACAAATTATATACCACAATAATAGTGTTAACTATTCATTCCTTCCAGGGTCAACATCAATGCCATCTATGGATTCAACTTTGGACATAAAGATAAAAAAATCCAACTTATTTGGGTCGTTGGATGCATTTATTCTAGTTTCATTCAAATTTGTATTTGTTAATAGTATACATGTATAAACGTTTAGAGACATTATCATAATTTATTCTTCAATCCTAGTATTCTCATTGAGGTGGAGCATGAAGAACAATTTTCCAACCCTTTCTAAAGGATTATATTCACATGGAATTGTATCCATGGGAGGTTTCATCCATCCATTCCACAAAAAATGTTATCACACAAGGGGGATCCTAATGTAGGGTTGACCAACCCTTCCTCTTGCATGGTATTCTAATTGAGGGGGACCACAAAGAATTTTTAGTTAACCCTTAATCAAGAAAATATTTAGCATAATTGGGATATTAGGGAAGGTTTGTGATCCAAATGGAGATCGGTGGCCACCCACCTATTCCACTGGCTCAAAACAATTGTCCATTGTGGCAGTTTCCTAGTTATTTTTCTACAGTTTTTTGGGTCCTAAACTTTCGAAGCCGTTTTGAGGCCCTAAACAACG
This sequence comes from Pseudotsuga menziesii, assembly GCA_001517045.1. NCBI lineage: Eukaryota > Viridiplantae > Streptophyta > Pinopsida > Pinales > Pinaceae > Pseudotsuga > Pseudotsuga menziesii. The sequence continues at coordinate 337,692 of LPNX010398360.1, forward strand.
TTTTTTGGAGATTCGGGGCCAAATGGTTGCCAAATGCATTTGGTCAACCAAAATTTGTAAAGCTTAGATAGACCTTTCCAACGAGCTATCGAACGCCCAAATCAGAGATCATATGCAAAAGTTATGACCCCGGGAAGTTGACTGTTCAACTTACCACCTTGGGGCCGCAAACTTTATGACGATTAATCTTCTAGGGTTACGTTTTGGACTTTTGGGGTTCTCACCTCATTCTTATTATAAATAGGCCCCTTTGGCCTCATTTTGTATTCAACTTGGCACGAATGAGCGTGGCAGCCACATCTATTCTCAGAGATAGCTACCACCATTCTAGCAATTTGTATTACAGTCTGTTCTATTTCCGCCATTTAATAGAATATGTGTTTACTGTATCTCTGTGATCTTTGAAAAATGTATGTTATTATGATTCTGTGTATGTTCTTTCATTTTGTTCATGCATAAATCTGTATCAGTGGTATCAGAGAAATATTCTCTTTGATTGTTTTTCGGCGCATGTCCCCGACGAGGTCCAAGTATAGAGAGTTTGGTCTCAAACTAGTTTCACTTAATCATTCTTGCCGTCCCAAATGACCTCCCATGGTGGAAGAAAAGAGAGACGAGGGAGCAGGAGATCCTATCAAGTCGCTGCTGGAGGAAGCCCTCGAGCAACAGAGGAACAAGATGATGGATAGTTTCACCCAAATTCTTCTGCAAATGCCGGCAGTGGCAAGTGCATCTTCCACGAGCAGCCGGTTCGGGGATGCAACTCCCTTTAAGGTACAAGTTAACTTTGATATTCTGTTATTTGAAGGAAATATTGATGCAGATGCCCTGTATAATTGGTTGAATGTTCTAGAAGGGTATTTCTCTATCCACTATTTTTCCGACAGAGAAAAGATCACCTTTGCGTTCTTTAAGGCAGTCCCCCATGTCCAAAATTGGTGGGGTACTTATTGTGAGCAAAACTCATCATATGAGTCTAGAATGTTTGAAACAAATCCCACTTGGGCCTCTTTCATAGATGCTGTCAGGGAACAGTATTATCCTGTGGGAAACTATGATGACCAGTACAAAAAATGGACCATTCTGCGTCAAGAAAGGGACCAGACGGTGTCAGAGTACACCAACAAATTTTATACCTTGCGGACAAAGCTGAGTATCAAAGACTCTGAGCAGCACCTAATCCTGAAATGTCGCAGTGGTCTACATCGATACAACCGAACTAAGATGGACTTCCTCGACATCTCTTCACTTGGATCCGCCTATCGGTATGCTGTCAAAATCGAGGAGAAATTTCGACAAAAGAACAAGCGAGACTCTAGACCTGAAAATCCACCGCAGAAGCAAGGCAAGGGAAACCCTAGCCCGCAGAACACAGCAAAAGAAAACGACAACCAATCCCCGCCACAAGCAAAGAAGGGAGATCGAAAGACAAAGAAGGACACTGGTAAGTGGTGTGAATTTCATAAAAGCCCTTGGCACAACACTGATGAATGTCGCTCAAAGCAGTCATTAGTGGCCGAGATCAAATCTTCAGAATCAGATCCTGATCCTGATTCTGAACCCAATGCCACAGCCACACACAATGGGAGGCAGATCATTGATGCAGACCCCACTGCCACTGTTGCTACTGCACAGATTCAACCAGAGGATCCTGAAGAGTCAGAGGCAGAGGAGAGCCTATTCCACTCGTAGATGTGGGTGAAGGGAATGCCTCTACATTTTGTTGTTGACAACGGCAGCCAAAAGAACCTGATCTCAACAGAAGTCATCAAGAGATTGGAGCTTCCGACAACACCACACCCGCAACCTTATAGCATCGGTTAGCTAAGACAAGGACGAGGTATCCGCATTACTCAGCAATGCCTCCTACCATATGGCATCAAGCCCTTCAAAGATGATGTATTGTGTGATGTGGCCCCACTTGAAGTCTGTGATGTTCTTTTAGGACAACCATATATGTGGAAGCGTCATGCTGTATATGAGTCACGACCTCGCAGTGTCATTGTCACTTTGGGAGGACAAATCTACCAGATCACAGAGACAGTTCCACCTGCTACAGTCTCGCAGGGTAGGAAGATAAGCTCCCACACCAGAAAATTATTCATCTTCACAATTGTGTCTGAAGGAGAAAATAAGATCACAGAGACCTCCACACCCTCTACACAGGGTGTCTTTGCTCATCAGACACAAAGAAGAAGACAGAGCCATTGTTTACTCATCTATTCGAGTACCTCTATGATGTAAGGCCACGCATTCAAGGTGCTCATCTAGAAACAAATCATCCGCACAACAATTACAATCCTCTCGGGATGCCAAAGAAAAGCAACCTCTTCACTTCAGCAAGTGTCGCACCAGGAGATCAACTCAACACATAGTTCGAGATATGATACGGGATTCGACGCAATGGATACCATTGCTTCCTAAGGAGGGAGGATTGATCCAGATTGAGATCGGTGGCCACCCACCTATTCCACTCGCTCAAAACAATTGTCCATTGTGGTAGTTTCCTAGTTATTTTTCTACATTTTTTCAGGTCCTAAACTTCCGGGGCCGTTTTGAGGCCGTAAACAACGTTTTTTAGAGATTTGGGGCCAAATGGTTTCCATTAGTATGCATTTTCCTAACCAAAATTTGTAAATATTAGATATATATTTCCAACGAGCTATCGAACGCCCAAATCGGAGATCGTATGCAAAAGTTATGACCCCGGGAAGTTGACTGTTCAACTTACCACCTTGGGGCCGCAAACTTTATGACGGTTCATATTTTAGGGTTACGCTTTGGAATTTTGGGGTTCTTATCTCATTTTTATTATAAATAGGCCCCTTTGGCCTCATTTTGTATTCAACTTGGCATGAATGAGCGTAGCATCCACATCTCTTCTCAGAGATAGCTACCACCATTCTAGCAATTTGTATTACAGTCTGTTCTATTTCTGCCATTTAATAGAATATTTGTTTACTGTATCTCTGTGATCTTTGCAAAATGTATGTTATTATGATTCTGTGTATGTTCTTTCATTTCATTGATGCATAAATTCGGATCAGGTTGGCTGAGGAGCATAGAGAAGGGTCAACCAAACATTCCTTAAGGATGGTATTTGCATTGTAGGTATCCAATAGAAGGATTAGATCATTTTTATTTAATAAAAGTTATCAAGAAGGGGGTATACCAAGGTGGATTCATCTAATACTTCCTATAGTGTAGTATCTCATAGAGAGGAGCATGTTGAAGGGTTGAATGATAATTTTTCAATGATGGAATTCCTTATTAGTTTATCTTATGGAATGGTTGACCTACCCTTATTTTAGTAATATGATCTCATGGAGGGGTGGCATGGAAAAGGGATGATCAACCTTTCCTAAAAAATTATATTATAGTTTGGATCCCTAGGAATAATCAACAAACACTTTCTCCAACATAGTATTTGTTGCCGCCTTTCACACACCTGGGGGGGGACGTGGTAGAAATCTTCAAGCCACTCAGTGTGTCCTTGGGGGCAAGTCTTGAGTCAAGAATGTCACCTTGTTCTTGATTCCTCTGTTTAGGCTCAAATCTTAACGAAGCCAAGGGTGGTAGACCCTATTAAGTTACTAAGGCTAATTACTTTAGTATGATGGTATTAAATTGAATAAGTTGCTTAGGAGTTTGAAATTAACAATTGATAACCATAGATGACAGGATGAAAAATAAACACAAGTAAGCACAACAATGACACAATATATATATCGAAAGAAGTAAACAAATAACCAGTTCCTTAAAATGGAGTCGCAAAATGATTAAATGTGCTTGCATGTACTTGGAGTGAACGTTTTGCAATTGTCTCTTGGTATGTTTTAAGTTAATATGAAAAATGAGTGGATTAAATTAGGCAAGGGGAGACTCCAGATATACCCGAGGGGTACTTGGAGTATGTCCAAAAATAAAACCTTCATGGCTACCTACAAGGTGTTTGTGGGCTGGATGGAGTCTCAAAGACTGTGTTCATAATACAGTCATTAGGGTGTAACAGATATCGATGCCTTGAGGTCACTTTCTAGTTGTTCCCACTCCTTTGGGTATTTTTCCACCGCTTACGGTTTGTTCGAGGCGTTGGATTTTTTCCTAATCGTGTTTAATTGGGGAAAGTGAAACCTAATTAATCTAGTCACTCACATTGCTTTTGATGCAGCTTGACTGATCAAACGAACCATAGCCAAAACCCAGAGTATACACACCAGAGTCTGTAATTTTTAGTAAATTTTAATCGATGTGTTTTTATTAGAAAGAAAACCCTCCAGGAACCTCTTTCGGTCCAAGGGGACCTCAATCGGGGAATCAAGGAGGGGGTTTATTTTAAATTAATTGCTTACAGAAATTAATAGTGAATAATGAAGCAGCAAAAATAAAACAAGCCACAAGTTTTCAAATTAAATCTACCACGATCCTCTTTCACCTTTCGGTTCAATCGAGATTCGTGGGGTAAGTATTAAAGTTACTTTGACTTTATAATATGGAATATATGATGAAATTAATCAAATTAAACTATTTTTCATAAATAAAACTAATCTAGAGCAAAAAATAGGAAAATTGCAAAAAAGGAAAAAAGGACGTGAATCTCCCCAGGGGGGATGGGGAATGGGCTCGAAAGAGCCTATTCAAAATTAATTTTTATTACCAGTGGTTACAATATCATAAAACTGATATAATTCCTCTTGGTTCTTATACAGAATGAACCCAAGAGCTTACAAAGTGCAAAAATTAAAGATTTCAAAAAATGGGGAGACCCCTGGGGGGATTCGAATGGCCCAAAAATCACTTTTCGGACAGAACCTCCTCCTCTTTTTTTTATACGTATGAAAAACAAGCAATATTATTAAACTTAAATATTCCTAAAATCACTTTTAAAGTGCCTTTGGGTCAATCCACTTTTAACCGAAAACAACTAAGCTAAAACTAGTTAAAAAAAAAGGTGAAAAAAGGACCAAGGAAAGCAAGCTTTCCTTGGGATATTGGCTTGCCTTTTGGGAAGCCAATATGATGTGCACTGATTTCTGGATTTATCTTTTAAATTATGAAAGAGAAATCTAATGCATGCAAGCTACAAATTTTCTTTAAAATGCCATGCAAAAAAGACGATCTCCCTAAAGCTAGATCTAGAATGTTTATGAAACCCTTTTTAAGCACAAGATCTAGATTATGAGCCTTAAGAAGATATATCTATGTTAAATTTACTCTAATATTATAGATATAAAAAAATCAAAGCTATGAACCAAGTAACCAGGTAAAATTTTAAATTTTGAGAGGAGAAAGAGAAGAAGGCAAGCTTGTAGCCTTGAAGATCAACCGTGGAGCTTTCCGGTGGAATGTCGAGGGACTATGCCTTTGAGAAATTTTTGGAGAAAGTGAGAAAGAAAACTATATCAGCACCCTCTCCAATCCAGGAACCTACAAATAATCCAAAGGATTTCCAAGATGCTTGTGAGATCCAATTAATACATAAACAGAGATATTAGAATAGCATGCATATAATCTTATAAAACATGGTAAATCTAGATCTCTAGACATTCATAAAAGAAAAACAGGTAGCCAATAAACTTATTAACATATTCCTTTCATATCAAGATCATAATAAACTTGTTATCAATCTTTTACCACTGGATCCACAATATCAAAATAAGCAATTTATGAACACAGATACAAGTTACCTCAGTAAAACATGGAAATGTTCATCCACACATAATAACATGACACCATCTTGCCTCCAAAGCTTTTCTTTATTTCAATGAAAAAATAGCAACATTAAAATAGCAACAACTCTTCAATCCGACTCTAACTAGCTTGGAAAGGAGGAGACTGTGGTTTATTTATAGCAAAAACTGAAACCCTAGCCCATAAGGGGTGCAATTCCCAAGGAGAGAAGGACTGCAGCTACATGAGGAGTCAAGCTGAGCTTGATCTGAGTCTAACTGAGTATGACTGAGTGTAACTGACAATCGGAGTGCTGATCGGATTGACACATCAATCGGTTAACTAAAACATCAACCAAACCACATCTAGATGAGCCCACATGTGTGGAGGAGAGAGAGAGGGCACAAATCCCAAGGATGCATGTGTTAGTGCACTCCCTTTTCATCCCACATCAACTCCTTCTGTCAAGGCATGGTCATCTCTAGTCAATCTGAAGTCGATGAGACTGAATTCAGTCAAATCAGAGCAAAATCCACTGATTTGGAAATTTGGATTTGCTCCATTATTTAATTAATTTTTAATTAAATTAATTAATATTTTATTTTTGGGGATTTTCTTACTTGAGTGATGGAAAAATCACTCAAAACTTAGGAAAAGTGGGTTTATGGGTTTATCAAGTGCTCTGGGTTATAAAATGAGCACCCCCATGACTGGAACTGATTTCTCAACCCACTTTTATTACAAAACCAATTTTTCCATTTAGACTATCAAAAAATAGCCTAAGTTTTGGAAAAATTAAAAATTTAAAAAACCCTAAAAAATTAAAAAAAAATAAAACCTAGGGGGACTTAGACATGTTCATATAACTCGACCATAATTCCTAGCATGTTTATACATTGACACATAGACTCTAATAACCTCTATAGGCCTAAATGTCAATCCGACCACCCCAACTTTGGAGGAAAAACTCTGAAACTATCAGTCGTTTATTCAACAACCAATAATAACCAAGGGAAAAAACACCCTGGGCTGATCGAATTGACAAGTAAGTCTAGGAGACCGAGTCTTTTACAGACACTACCATTCTAGAACATTTAATTACAACTCCCCTATGGGGTACGAACATGTGATATAGTATAATAAGCACTTCCCAAAAGCAATTCTGAAGGTCTTCTGAAGTCCGAACAAATCATCTTTGTCTTGTTCACCAGGATCACTTGATAACACCGACTAAGTACAACTTAGGTGGTAACAGTATTCTTATGGTGGGGGATCATGGGAATGTTTTACCAACCCTACCTTTGGCATACTATTCTAAAAAAGGAACATGAATAATTTTTGTCAATCTTTTCTCAAATATGGTGCTTCTCTCTGTGTTTATCAAATGAAACGGTTCCGACCATTCCTAAAGCATAGCTTTCATGTAAGGGGGATCTGCATAGATGATTAATCAATAGTTCAAATGAAGTTGGATTTTCATATAGTGGGATCAAGGATAATGGTTGGTTGAACCATCCTCAATTATGTTATTCTCTTCACAACGTTTCCGACGGAAGGGTCAATTGACCCTTATTGTATCATAGCATTCTCATGGACAGGAGTCATGGGAAGAGTTTGGTTTATATTTAGAAGAATGGTATTCATGTTGAGAAATATCCACTAGGACAGACTTACAACCCTTACTCAACATTAGTTTTTGCATGAGGGATAAGTTGTGAAAGAATTGGTTGATTATTCCTCCTTAATGGTGTTCTCATTGGGTGGGACCATGGAGCAGGATCGACCAACCCTTCCATATGAAAAGCCTTAGAATAATCAATGTCCCTTCTTAACATATAGTATTCTCCTAGACAAGGCCATGGAGAAGGGTTATCTAACCCTTCCTCTAGCATGGTATTCTCATATACTAGCACCATAGAGAAGAGCCACACAACCCTTACTAAATGAATATTTACAATGAGAAAGATCATTGTAAAGGGTCAATGTACCATTCCCTCAACATTTAATTCTCATGGAAGGGGTGCAAGGGGAATAGTCGATCAATCCTTCCTCAATAATGGTATTCTAGTAATGGGTTTTCCTATGGAATATTTGTTTGACACTTCTTCAAACATAGTAATCTTATCGACAGGGATAATGGAGAATGTCAGTCAAACTATCAAGAGGCATGGTATTCATGTCAAGGGTTATCCAGTGGAAGGCGTGACCAACCTATCCTCAACAATAGTTTTCAAATGAAGAGGAATATAGGGAATTTATTGTTTACCTTTATTCCTACAAAGTACTCTCATGGAGTTGAACCATGGAGAAGGTTCATCCAACACCTAATGATTTTATTCTTAATGTTAGAATATAATCCATAGGGATTATATATTGTAAATAAATAAATAAATCTGAATAGTAGGAAGCCGAAAAGGCTGGGCAGAAGGTGAAACACAACCGTCATATCATTTGTATAAATATATGCATTGGCATTGGAATAATATTGAATCGGGCGTTATACCTAGCAAGTGGTATCAAAGCTTGGCTATTTTCCATAACTCTTTCCTGCTGCATTTCAGTCCTGGCATTCTGCTTGCCAGTCCATTGCCAGACTGCCTACTCCGTCAGTCTGCCAGCTGCGTGCGTTTCTCCTCCAGACCTGCGATGTGGATTGAGGTATGAAACGGTCCCTTGGATATAGTATGCATTATTCTGCACTGCCAATTTCATATACAGAATATTCATTGTATTCAGTTTGTGGATAAAATGCTATGCGATCAGGAATTAACGCCGATATTATGCACATAAATTTTATTGTATTCAATGTATTTGAATGTGCAAGTAATTCTTTTTAAGAATCGATCTTATGTACATAATATCTACTATATGCACTGAAGAAACAAATGCTTTGCCATCTGGCATTGACGCCGATATGATTTAGTTATGTGCTGAAGTTTGATGTGAGGTTAAAGCTGTAGGAGAGATTCTATTGCCGCAACCTCTCATCTACACTCTTTCCCATAGCCTGTTTGGTGTTGTAGATGCTGATTATTGGAGTTGTAGATGCTGCGTGTAATATTGGATGCTATATATATGCTTTCTGCGTGAGCCTATATCTATATGCATGAAGCGTGGAGTATGAGCGTGGAAGCGTGGAGTATGAGCCTGAATGGAGCTGCGTGAAGAGCCTGCGTTGAAGACTGAAGCGTGAAGGTAAAAATTTGCAGAACGCATAAACCCTAATTTTTCCCTAGTTTTATGCGGGAAGTTTAATGTGATGACTGTGTTATCAGACCAATACATCGTCGAGGCTAAATATTTAAAAAAGAGATTGGTTCAAACACTGAATGCACAAGATGCATTTGAGAAGGGAATACTGAGGAGCGACACCTCAAAGCTATGGCTTATAGATGAATAATTAAGGAAGTAGAGAGCTACTATTCTCATGAGTGCTCTTAGAATGATAGCGGTCATTTCTTGCTGAACAGTCTACAAATATTCGAACTCTGTGTAAGGGTTTGTAAATCAGGTATTTGAAAGCTGGGAAGCTGTGACGGCCTCTGGCCGTGATTGGATGGGATAAGCTGGCGTCCCCAAAGTTTGTTGTGATAAAAACCTATCTTTTATGCTGCGTTGAAGACTGACTGATATGTTGTGACTAATATATATATGCTAACTGATATATTGAATAATATATATATATGCTTTTGAGACTGCAATGGTTTTGAGTATATATGCTTTTTGAGACTACAATCTCCTCCATATACTGCTGCGACCTACAATTGATCGTGAAGACTGCATGGTATAAATTTAATTTATCTGCTGAAGAATAATGTATGTTGTGAATGATATATATTATGCTGACTGATATCATACATTGAAGGATCTCGTGAAAGGAGATTGCTGAGACTGCCCATCATGTTGACTGCATAAAGTTTTGGATTTTAAAATCTGCGAAGAGCTGAGATAATTGTTGACTGTTGGTTGTAATATTTTCTCTGTAAATGAACTTATTGTAAATCACCTTGGCAGAGACTGTAGACCTGCAAGGTTATTGTTTTTCTCTTTGTCATATTAAGATCAATATTGTAAATTACACTAACAATTGTAAAAGATGCAATCTATAGCATCTATTGTTGGTGATGTCCTCACTGGCAAGGAAACATATCCAAAAAGGTCTAGAAAGATCAAGAAATCAAGCGATCCTGTTGAAGAATCCCTTGACTTTGCTCAGAAAACAAAGAATCGGTTCAAAGACCCTTCCAAGGGAGATTGCAGCAAGAGAGGACAAGGAAGAAGAAACTTCAGAGGCAGAGGGGGCAGAAACAAAAGATCAGATTTACAGTGCAAGCGTTGTGGAAAGACTGGGCACACATCAGATCAGTGTTGGGCTTCATGGGACTCCATAAAAGACAAGCATAACCAAAAGAAAGATGACAGTAAAAACCAAGATGCTAGTAAATCTTTTGATTCTACTCATTGTATTGTTGCACATTGTAATCTTGGAATTAATGAAATGACTTCACTTTCATCTTACAAATATTGTTGGTTGCTTGAGACTGGTGCAACATCACACATGACATTTAGAAAAGACTGTTTTGAAGAACTTAATGAAACAATAGATGGCATAGTTTACTTTGCAGATAAGTCAAGTCTT
>LPNX010398360.1:358365-475045 GCA_001517045.1 Pseudotsuga menziesii
GGAAACAATGGACTATAGTTTCGATGCTCTCAAGTTTCTCTTATGCTTTCAATGTACCAAGGGGTTCCTTATATAGCTTTTCAAAGGGATATTGAAAGGTCGAATCCATGCGATCTCAAGGCATATGGAAGGCCAGGACTCATATGAGTCGGATCCAAGTCAAGGAAAGCTCCAAAATGTTTTGGACTATGCACACATCCCGATGTACGCGACTATCGAGGGAAAAAGCCGCGTATATCAATATTCTAATGTTTTAGGGATGATCAAGGTAACATCAAAAGATATAAAGTGGTCCAAAGGGGCTAATGAGTCTGCAACGGGACAAGGGAAGGCCATACAATGTGTGATTCACCTAGTGTGGTGAAATCCGCTATAACACCAGTGAGTAGAATGTTGATGTAATTATAACTTCGAAATGTATTCACTTATGTATCTTATGTATTGTACCCCAATGTTTATCTAGGGATGTGTCTGTAATGTAATTGAGTCATGTCATGCCCTGATGTTACAATCGGGAGTTTATATAATGTAAATGAGTCATGTCAAGTCAATGTGGGTAACCCTCCTATTGTTCAAGGGTTAAAGTCCCCACGGTTCCGAGGCGCTAGGGTTTTTAGCCTCACCTAGTGAAGTCGACCCTAGTAGGGTTTAGTCAAGTCGGGAATTAATATAAATAGAGATCTAGCCTCTCTATTTATCACACACTCACTCACACTCATTTGTAGCACATAGTTGAGGAAGAAGAAGACACTAGGGCTAGGAAGAAAGAGGTTACTGCTGTCGGGAGATCATCTTACTGTTTTGGGGTTTTACTTTTGGTGTTGATTCTATCTCCGAGGAAGTTATGGGGTTTTTTCCATTTATGGTTTCCTTGAGGGAAAACACTATGTTCATTGTCTCTTGTGTTTGATTGTTGTGCTTGTTATTCTCTCAGTTAAAGGTCCTAATATAATGCTAGATTAATGTTAAAAATATAACATGGTATCAGAGCTAACCTGAGAAGAAGACACTGTGCAGCTAAGAGAACTAGGGCTTCCTACTTTGTGGATCTCTCTCCACATATTTTCAGCAAAAGAAGGTTGGAATAAATCTCCTCCCTAGGGCACATCTTTCTATCGAAGCATAATCCAATTCTGAGATTTTTCAGCTTTAGACTCGACACTACTGCTGAAAATTAGGGCTTTCCATAGAAGTGGAATTTTTCAATGATCCCAGGTCTGGATTGATCTCCTCCTCAAAATCGAAGTTATGGATCAAGATCAAAGCATTTGGTTGGACAGAACTCTGGAAAAGAAAAACCCTAATCTTCTCTTAAACCAGCACCACAGAATTTCAGCTCCAAATCCAGATACGACATCTTGACCTGGTAAGATCTAAATCTTTTGTACTTCCATTTGAGGTTCTCAGTTAAGATGTCTCATAATACCAACCTTGATGAAAAGCTTGAGGGAGATGATAACTTTCGAGCCTGGAATTATAGGATCTCCCTGGTCCTAGAAGAAAATGATTTGGACTCCTATATCAGTGAGGAGGTTCCAGTTCCAGAGGGAGATGACGCTAAGGCCTTACACAAGAAGAAGTTGGTTATGGAAAAGAGGATTATTGCTGATTCAATCAAGGATCACCTCATACCACAGGTGTCCTACCTAAAGACACCTAAATATATGTTTGATTCCCTATCCAAATTGTTTGAAGGGAAGAATATAAACCAGAAGATGACTCTGAAAAACCAGTTGAAGAATGTCAAGATTCAGAATGCACAGACCATCCAGTCTTACTTCACAAGAGTCTCTCAGATCAAGGAATAGCTAGAAGCAGTAGATGAAGAAGTGGAGAATGCTGAGATTGTAATGACCACCTTGAATGATCTCCCTAGGACATGGGACTCTTTCATTCAAGGGATCTGTGCCAAAAAGAATTTAGTCAAGTTCAGCAGACTTTGGGAAGAATGCTCACAAGAAGAAGCTCGAATAGCAGCCTGAGAAAAAAAGATGGGAAGTGAAGATCAAGCTCTCACAGTTCAATCCAAGAAAACCAGAAGGAACCATCATCATCATCATTCTAAAGGTAAGCACTCTTCCCATAAGAAATCTCAACTCATATGTTATACTTGTGATGAAATAGGACACTTTGCCAGAGATTGTCCTAAAAGAAAAAGAAACCCTCACAAGAAGAAAAACAACAAGAGAAGACATCATGCTCATGCTGCAGAGAATGATGAACCTTCAACAAAGAGAACCAGATATGAAAGTGAAGATTCTTCAAGTCATGAAGAATATGTTTTGATTTCCACTCTTACAGGAAATATCACACATGGAAGCAATGAATGGATTATAGACGGTGGGGCTTCCAAACATATGATGGGATTCAAAGAGTCTTTTGTGAGACTATCAAAACATGAATCACCTCACAAGGTGAATCTTGGAGATGACTACCAGTATCCAATAAAAGGTAGTGGGGAATCCTCCTATAAGCTAGACTCTGGAAAGTCCACGAAGATGAAAGATGTATTGTTTGTACTAGGACTCAAGAAGAACCTCCTCTCCATATCAGCATTAGATGCAAAAGGCATGAGGGTTGCATTTGTAGATGGCCAAGTTCTTATGTGGCCAAAAGGAAATACCTTTGATGACGCAGTAGTAATTGGGGAACAAGAAGGAGGTCTATACAAATTGAAGGGACATCCAGAACAAGCCTTGATCCATGACACAGTAGAGCCAAATGAACTTTGGCATAGAAGGCTTGCACATTTGCATTACAGAGCACTACCACTTGCAAGCAAAGCTGTTGAAGGTCTTCCAGAAATACAAGCAAAACATGATGGAGTCTGCAAAGGATGTGCGAAAGGAAAGATTACAAAGAAGACATTTCCAAGTAGCGAGAGCAAGGCAAAAGGAATCTTGGAAATCATCCACTCCGATGTATGCAGACCAATGTCATCAAGTTCACTAAGCGGGTATGTATACTATGTTTCTTTCATTGATGACTTTTCTAGGAAGACATGGATTTACTTCATGAAGAACAAAGATGAATTTGTTAGTAAGTTCAAGGAATTCAAAACCTTGATCGAGAACCACATATAAAAGAAGATCAAGACCTTTCGATCAGATAATGGTGGAGAATTCACATCAAATGAATTCAAAGAGTTATGCAAAGACTCAAGGATTAAGAGGGAGTTGTCCATTATGTATAATCCACAACAAAATGGGATTTCAGAAAGGAAGAACAGAACTATCATGGAAGCTGCAAGAGCTATGCTTCATGATCAAGATATTCCTATTCATCTATGGGAAGAAGCTACTAGAAAAATGGTGTATGTACAGAACCGTACTCCACACAGAGTACTCGAGAACAAGACAACTAAAGAAGTATTTTCCGGTAAGAAACCAGAAGTCAGCCATATCAAAATATTCAGCTATCCAGTGTACATATGGCATTCCAAAAGAGAAGAGAACTAAATTAGATCCTTCAGGAAAGAAGGTTATATTTGTGGGATACTCTGAAAGCTCAAAGGCTTACAGAATATACTTCCCAGTATTCAAGAAGATCGACATCAGCAGGGATGTGACATTTGATGAAGAATCAACCTACAACAAATCCAGAAAGAGACCTGCTGAAGAACCTAAAGAAGCAAAAGCACCCAGAATTCATGACACAACCATGAATGAAGAAACTCAAGAAGAAGATCAAAAATTTGAAGAACCTCAATAACCTATAGATCCACCTCAAGAGAAGAATCCTCATAAGAGGAAACCTGCTTGGGTACAAGAAGCTATCCAAGATGCAGAAAGATATGGGGCTCCAGAATAGAATCATAGAGAAAGAAAGAGGATCAAATCCTGCTCCAGATATCTAGCTTTATTATGTCATTTCATCAATAAAGAACCTTCCAACTATGAAGAAGCGGCGGAATAGAAAGAATGGAAGGATGCTATGATCGAAGAGTATCAATCGATCATGAAGAATGATGTTTGGGATGTTGTACCAAGACCAGAAGGGAAGTCTGTTGTAACTTCCAAATGGATCTACAAGATCAAGCATGCTACAGACGGTAGCATAGAAAAATATAAAGCAATATTTGTTGCTAGTGGTTTCTCCCAGAAAGAAGGAATAGATTATGAAGAAACTTTTGCGCCTGTAGCCAGATACACTTCCATCAAATTAGTACTTGCTCTGGCTGCAGTGATGAAATGGAAGATACACCATATGGATGTCAAGACTGCTTTCTTGAATGGTGTAGTGGAAGAGGAAGTGTATGTGGAGCAGCCACTCAATTTTGAGACACATGACAGGGAGTCTCATGTATGTAAATTGAATAAATACCTGTACGGTTTGAAACAGGCACCCAGGACATGGTACAGCAGAATTGATAGATTTCTATCCAGTTTGGGCTTTACTAAAAGTAAAGAAAATTCCAACCTTTACTATAAGGTTGAAGGTGGCAACCCAATGATGATCCTACTATATGTAGATGATCTGTTTGTAACAAGTATGGATGGGTTGATTGTTGATATGAAGAGAAAGCTTGGTGTCAAGTTTGAAATGAAGGACTTGGGTATGATGCACTATTTTATAGGCATGGAGGTGTGGCAGAATGCAGATGGAATCTCCCTTGGACAAGAGAAATATGCAGTAGATATCTTGAAGAGGTTTGGGATGATGGACTGCAAGGCCATTACCACACCTATGGCATCGAACCTAAATCTATTCAGTGATGCTTCATCAGAAGCGGTTGATGCTACGATGTATCATCAGATGATTGGGTCCTTGATGTACCTGATGAACACGAGACTAGATATTTGATTTGATGTGAACACCTTGAGCCATTTCCTAACAGATCCGAGACATGTTCACTTGATTGCTGCAAAGCATATTCTGAGGTACATAAGGGGTACAGTTGATTATGGGGTCAAGTATGAGGTGAGTCAGAAGATTAACCTGGAGGGTTATGTTGATTTAGATTGGGCAGGCAGTTCCATCGATAGGAAGAGAACTTCAGGGTGTTGCTTCAGTATGGGATTAGGTGTGATATCTTGGTTTAGTAGGAAGCAATCATGTGTGGAACTGAGTACAGCTGAAGCAAAGTATGTCGCACCTTGTTTAGCTAGTTGTGAGGCAGTATGGCTGAGGAAGCTACTGTATGATTTATTTGATCTCTAGTTGGATGCTACTTGTATATATTGTGACAACAAGAGTTGTGTGAAGTTGTTGGAGAACCTAGTGTTCCATGACAAGTCGAAGCATATTGAGATAAAGTATCACTATATCAGGGATATGGTGTAGAGGGGAGCAGTGGTTGCGGAGAAAACTTCCTATGGCTTGGGGTACCACAATAGACAGAGTAGCTGTAGAAATCAATCCTTTCCAATATGCAAGAGAAACCAAATATCTAACACTAAAGTATCTCGATACATACCTTATTCCGGACGATTGATGTAGATCCCCATTGAGCTTTTCCACTCTCGCTTGTATAAGTAATTTTCTCTCTCAACATTCAGCAAACAAGACAAGCATGCTATATATAATTGTGTTAGACCTACTCTAGCATATATAGTCAATAACATATAAGCATTTAAAATCTTCCATGGATTTGATATTCATTTAAATACACATTATTCGACAGAAAAAGATATTTCTATTAATATAAAACAGAGATTACAATAGTGACAACCTCTGTCGGCACGTCTGCGAATCACAGAAACTGAGTCCTCCACCTGGGCCTCCACCACTTCAATCCTCCATCTCTTGATAGCAAGCTCACAAGCAAAGGAAAGCTTGGGAAGAACACAAAGTGCTCCAAGGTACAAAGGGATGCAGACTCAAGTATAAGCTCCGGAAACAATGGACTATAGTTCTCTTTCTCTTCAATTCCTCCCCTTTCAATGTATCCAAAGGGTTTCTTATATAGTGCTTTAATGGGTTAATGGAAGGTCGAATCCGAGTGATCTCAAGGAACATGGAAGGCCAAGAGACAAGTGATTCAAATCCACATCAAGGAAAACTCCAAAATTATTTGGCCTTTTGCACACATCTCGATGTATGCGGGTTTAAGGGTCAAATCCGCGTATATACGCGAGAATGGGTTTAAAAGTTGCGTATATCAAATAAGACATGTTTTTAGGGATGATCTTGGAAACATCAAAGGTACAAAAATGTTCCATGGGGTCCAAAGAGTCTGCAAAAGGGACAAGGAAGGCCATAAAGGTGTGATTCACCATGTGTGGTAAAATCAGCTGTAACAGATGCCCCCTAATGTGTGAGCTCAGAGGGGTGATACGATGACCGAAATACATTATAAGTCCATCCCATAAGTGGAGTGATGAATAACCAGGTGGAAGAACCATCCATCCAATATTATAATACAATAATCAAACTTTGCACATAATTGCAAGTAGATATAGCAGTCCCGGATACATAAGAGTACAATGGCCATGAATAGGCATGATACAAAATATGACATGTGTGGTCATCGCCACGTATAATATAGATAGATCAGAATCTCCATGATGAATATATACGAAGGATCATGATCTCCATGAAGACTGAAGATATATAATGGATCAATATCTCCATAATGGCTGGAAACATCTGACATATACTAGAATCAAGTCACGAGAGCTGAAATCTCATGAACACTAGCACGATCAAGGAGATAGCATATATGAAATGCCACCAATCTTGAAGGTCTTCTACACAATATTCTACGAGTACATGTCCTACTATGCAAATAGAGGTGTCGAGGTCGAACATAGTAGTCCATTGTCTGATTACCAGTCATTGATGTATACCGTTAACAGACACGAGATCACCCACCGATAATTAAAATGGGAATCAAGGTACTAGAGTGAAAACTCACAAGTGTGAATAAATGTGTTGAGGTCAAACACTCGAGAGGATCCATCGATCAGGGGACATTGATGTAATCCCAAAAACTGTCGATGGCAAGAGAACCTGACACTGATGACTGCAAGTCTCAAGGCACTCAAAAATTACTCTATATTCCTATCCTAGAATAAATGATCTGAATTCGATGGGATGAAATCCACTAGAAGGAGGGCATTAAGGCATCCCCCATCATCCAACATGAGGTACTCAACAAAGTTGTATAATATGGAAGGACTTAATCATAATGTGCATGAACCAGTATCAGTACCGGGAATGGTCGACATGCAAAGTCAAGATAATTGAGGAATGGTCAACTCAAGTTTCAACTTCCTTAGAACAAGAGCATAAAGGTGAATGGTGACTGAATGTAGGTAGCATATACTCGATATACAAAACTGGGACATCTCTACAACACAGGAGGCATCGACAGAGGCTCCATAGGGACTGGAAGCTTAACCAGTCGGTGGAAGATAAACTCAAAGAAACAAGTACAGCTCCTAAAGTCCAACTATTAACCCAACCAACAGATGTGATATACAGTGCTCTGTTTGAAGGCGACATGACTCGACTGTTTCCAAAGATAACATCTTTTCTTGTCTGGATTTTTGGTTTTTATTTTTATTTTTTGGGACTTTTTCAAATATTTTGAAAAGCTTAAAAAAGAATAAAAGTTCTTTAAAGTTATAGACTAGGAGGAGACGAGTGTCAATGGGTAAACAAACTAGTTCCAAGCAGCGAAACATACCTATGCTCAATGCAAGGACACATGTGTAGGATAAAGACACTCGGGGGAAGGTCTCCTCTCGGTAAAAATGGGGAATCAAGCTGTAAAAGATATATATAAAATGTCTCTGCATGGCTAGACATGAGACAAGCTCGGGCTACATGGCTGATAGTCAAAGCTAGGGAAGTCGGCATAAGGCTCAATGAGGTAGGAAAAACTCATGATAATGCAATTACAACTTGACATAAGGGAGTCCTGGGGGAAGAAGGCCAGCAAAAATATCAAGAGGAGTATGAGGCTCTTGCGCAAAGACATGGTGATACTATACAAAGGAGTCCCACACCCTAAAAGGAAAAAAATTGTCGGCATGGGAACCAAATGCAACAAAGGAGCTAACTAGGGCACCCATGTATGGTCAAGCTCTACCATTCACATCATGTCACTTCTAAAATAGTAAGAAGGTTTCGTGACAAGATAGAATGGGTTCGTACCTAAGGTTATCATGAAATGGTCATAAGGTCATGCAAGATGCAAATGAATGTGACATATAACCTATATGTTAGTTTAGACATAATACCTGAAATCGGCATGAACGGGTCAAAATAATGTTCGAAACAACACTCAAAACGGTCTCCTACATCATCATATTAGTCCAAAACGGTCTAAAATAGTAAAAAACGGTCCAAAACTATAGAAAGGGCGTAAAAAATTTCAAAAAATTCAAAATTTTTCTATAAATAGTAAAAAATTCAAAAATTACATATCATTTGAAATTTTTTACCCATTTGAGCTCAGAACTTCAACCATGAATTCCGAGAGCTTCGTCCAGCGAAATTCGGCACCGCTTGTTCTAGGTAACTACTCATGTCCTCCTCTTCCATTTTCATGAAAATTTTATCAATTCTCATGGTCAATTTTTTACTTTTAGGCCAATCTAGATTAATCTTCTTGGCCCACGTGAAAATTGGGGTTTTTTTCGATTATAGGGCTAGCCATACATAGAAAAACCGCCCAAACCTGCGTACATACGTGGCTGTTTTGCAAACAGTCGTATATGCGGCCGCGCACATGATTTTTTAAAGTATCTAATCACCAAAATTTATTTTTAATGGGGAGGATGGTCCTAGAATGGAGGGAGAGGAAACATGGTGCATGGAGACATAGAAGAGGCTATACAGGGTGATTTGATGGATCAACAAGCTCTTCGTGCATGTGGGCTATACAAGTTTTGGTGTCTTGGTATCCTCTGGGGCCAAACCAAGACTCCTACAGATGCTAGTAGACTACTGGGATCCAGACTCAGATTCTTTCCATATCGACGGGATGTCCCTCACTATAGAGGTGGAGGACATATATTTCATTACAGGATTGTCCCGACGGGGAGAGGTGGTGAACCTATGTTATTGCGGTCCCGGAGGTGGCCTCACCATTGATGAGTATATTACAGTATACTATTTTCCAGACACAAAAAAGGTTGGGAGTCAGATCTCGACAAACTCCATCCAAGTACTAGGCCTGAAGGCGATACTAATAGCACTCGGCAGGATAGCTGGGCTAGCATCACTCCACCAGGCCTCGTGACCATTGATGTTCTATGCAATGGAGTGCATGAGACCCACAGTTTACAATTGGAGTACTACGATGTTGAGTAACATGAAGCAGCAACTCAGTGACTGCAAGATGGGCAAGGTAAAAAAATTCAGTTTCGACAATATACTAAGCACATTCTTCTTTCAGCATGTTTCAGGGTTAAGCCCTAGAGTTGAATTTCCTCTTCACGGGGTTCAAGATCCACCCCAATGACGTTGGGCAGATGCTATGCATAGACTGGGTGGAGGTAGGGTGTCCAACCCCTACCCAGCTGATTTCTTTCCATGGTGGCGGCAACAGATTATTGCCATCAATGACTACCCTTATGTAGGGATAGATTTTTAGGGAGATACCGACATGCCCCTACCACCCGGAGCAGCATATGGTGATATTGGTAATGAATCCCAACCCTCTTTTTAAGTTTTTTGAATTATTAAATTTTTTTTTGTGTTTTTTGATATATTTGACTCAAAAGATATATTTTTGCGTGACGACACATAGTGACAATCTATCATGTGTGTGCAGATGTTGGACCACGGCGGCCTGATGACTTCCCTTGTCATAAATGGAGGGGAAGAGGAGATCATCTCATGGGTGTGGACGCGGAGCAGACGCTCCAAGGCATCCATACAAACTTTGTACAGTTGACACACCCAGTACCCATGGCGCAAGTCAAGGACTTGCCTGAGGCTAAGCAGCGCCAGGCAGTTGAGGTACCATGAGCATGGATGTGGTTCTTTCGACGACTAGCTAGAGCCGTGGTGTGCTACCACGATCAGATCCCCCCTCCTCCTCCACAGGCTTAGAGACCTGAGAGTGATTCATTTTTGTACTACCGTGTATTATACTTTGGTGGCTCGGAAGCCCCATTTTTATATTATGACACTTATGTATTATGACATCACATTTTGGA
This sequence comes from Pseudotsuga menziesii, assembly GCA_001517045.1. NCBI lineage: Eukaryota > Viridiplantae > Streptophyta > Pinopsida > Pinales > Pinaceae > Pseudotsuga > Pseudotsuga menziesii. The sequence continues at coordinate 368,478 of LPNX010398360.1, forward strand.
TGTTTAATGAAATTTTTTTTTATGATGATCGATTTTATTTATTTACATGTGTGTAAAAATGTATGTTTGTGATGTGCTTATGGTCTATGAAACAAATGCCATTCTAACAAGTAGTTAGCATATGATTCAGCAACTTGATTATAAATTCTTGAAACATGTATGTATGTTATGCTATCAAATTGTCGTTCTAGCAATCTCACACATAAGAATCTTCGTAATAATGTCGGATCCCTAACCAGATACAAGCCATTAAGCTGTGACACTACTAACTGCGAATCAAGACGTACCTTAAGTGAGAGAACACCATGTGAAATGGAATCCTATAATAGCTCTATAACGGCACTATACTCGGCAACATTGTTCGAAGAGGGACGTAAACATATGCCTCCTAAATACAATACATGACCCGTAGGAGTATAAATCACCCAAGCAGTAGAGGCTGAGTGTTGAGTGTGGTGGCTAGCACCATCAGTGAATCCTATGTAAACAGAAGACTCCATCGACATCTGCCATAAGAAACGAAAGCTAATCAACAAACCTGATCACCATAAGAAAACCTAACTATTGAAAAAACTGTACAATAATATACAATAATTATCCCTGGATGAAGATCATGCCTAGTATTTTTTAAGATAAATCCCATTTCTAGGCTCCACCAAAGTTGTCCCTTCTTAATCTACCAGCTCATAGGCTCCCTTCTCTAACACATGTTTGACCACGTAAGGACCATGCCACATGGGATTAAACTTCCCTGCCCCCAAGGGTTCTTTAGCTTGAGCACATAAAAGGACCAAATATCCTTCACTAAACCTCCTTGGATGGATAGACTTATCATAATGGACCTTAACGCGACATTTATTCACCTCTAGAGCCACTAAAGCATCTCGACGCTGCTCATTAAGCTGCTCTAAGTGGATCAAATGTTCCTCCAATGCGGAAGTGTCTGGTAAAATCTCTATAGCTAATTTCAATGAATGGATTTTGCATTCAACCAGCAATATAGACTCCACTCCATGTACAAGCTGATATGGAGAAAAACCAGTGGCAGTCTTAATCGCGGTCCTATATTCCCACAAAGCAGGATATAACATGATATGCCAATTCGTTTTTCTTTGTGCGATGGTTCGTTGGAGAATGGACTTAAGTGATTTGTTCACTACTTCAACCTATCCATTCGCCTGAGGGTAATAAGAAGAGGAGTGGGGCCTGCTTACTTTGAGGCCAACTCTTCCATCATTCGATTCTGAAAGTGCCTACCATGGTTAGTGACAAGCTCCTTCGGAATACCGAACCGAGTAATAATTTGGTTGAATATGAAATGCGCGGCCACCTCACCGTCGGATTTAATCATGGGCATGGCCTCAGCCCATTCTGTGAAATAATCAAAGACCACTATAATATGATGATGCCCCCCACCTGAAGCTGGGTTGCAATCCATGAAGTCAATCCCCACTTGGTGAAGGGACTGATGGTGATAATCGGATGTAACGGGGCAGGATGTGAGCGCATATTGCATGCAAACACTTGGCAAGGGTGACACTTCTTGACCGCATTAACATAATATTTAAATATCGACGGCCAAAAATATCCCACTCTCAATATTTTTGGGGCTGTAGAAAGCCAAGATAAATGACCACCACACGCCCCTCCATGGCAATCATTTAGCACAACCTTGGCCTCCTCATGGGTTAAAAAATGACGTAAAATGGAATCTACCATACGGCAGTACAAAGTGTTATCCACTATAAGGTAGTTCCTAAATACGTGACTTAATCGTCATCGCTAATCCCGTGAAAGGTGAGTAGGGACCTTTAATGTTTGTAAATATACGATAATATCCCCATACCATGGATCCAAAGTTGAGATAAAGAATATATTCTCATTGATCCGGAGGATTATTCATCTTCAAATTACATTGATCCAATATGGTACAAGGTTCATTAATCCATGGTTTTAACTCATATGCTAAAATCCCTTGACATTTGTGGCATCAGCCGCGCAGTTATCGCACGCCACGCAGTTATAGCATGGTGTGCAGCTTATCGCAAGGGCACGCAGCTATCGCATGGTGCGCAGATTATCGCATGGGAACGCAGTTATGTATGGGCCGCACAGCTTGTGAACCGTCAAGTTGAATATCGAATGGTTCCTTATATACTGCAACATTTATAGGCTGCGACCACAGATTGAGTATATGGCGAATTCCTTATATACCGCGACATTTATAGGTTGCGACAGCGGATCGGGTATATGGAAAAGTCCTTATATGCCGTGACATTTTTATGCTATGAAGTTGATGGTGACATCAAACGGTTACATTACGTGGCATAGCCCAGTTGAAAGTCATTGCAACGTGTTGTGAGTCGGCACATGTGCGTGGAGTTGGTTGCAACATTTCGGGGATATGGAACGTCGTGGTAACATAACGCTTGGGTCGTGACTTGACGGGATGGCATGATTCAGTTTAACATATGGTTGTATCGATAAAGAAAATAACAGCTGTAGCGGACAAATCAAACCCATTACTTATTCTCTCGCTAAACGCTTAAATAGGGGATGCTGGCCACCGTTCAGAGTGACGGAAGAGGGAGATAGATGGAGTTGAGAGCGTAGAGCATCGTTTCTCTGTTATGAGAAAATTAGAGAGTTTTTGTTGTGAAGTGTTTAGATGCTGTTACTGTAGAAGTCGACATTCTCTGTTATAGTTTAGCTTTCTTTGTCTTTGAATGCTAATTGTAATTTCCAGAAGAGAGGTCTTCAAGACTTTGTACAGCATTCTGTTTACAGTTGCTGAAGTTGTTTCCAAAACCATTTTTGTACCATTTCAAAGAGATTAATTGGATCGGTACCCATTGGAGAGGGACCCGGAGACGTAGCCCAGTGGAGGGGGTGAACTCCGTTATCAACTTCTGTTTGTGACTCTCTATTTCTGTGTTTTCTTCTTTATATGTGCTTACCAGTGTTGTTGTTCATTTCTGTTCTGAGCATTTAATTTCTGTTAATGTTGTTCCATTAATTAACCTATTGATCGCATTCTTTTACAACAAACTTTTAATGCACACAAGTTGAGGTCCGACGGATCATATTATGGTATCAGAGCTGGTTGACTGCTTGTGCAAGTTTGTGAATGCTTACTAGGTTCAGGTTAAAGCGTGGTGAAGGAGAATTAATTGAAGGAGACCCTGAGATTGGCTCCAGGAGAACATTCTCAAGAACCATGTCTTCTCCACGAGGGGAAGAAGAAGGACATACAGAACAGGAAAAACCTGTTATTTCAGAAACTGAGTTTCTGGAGGCTTTTATGAGCATGAAAGCCATGATGGAATTTCTACTCGTTGAGCGAGTAGAAAGGAAGAAGAAAGAAGAAGGATCTTCATCCAAAGATGCAGAAGTGAAGAAGGAAGAAAAGGGTAGAGGAGAAGGAGGTGATGGTGATCCTCCTGAAACTAATCAAACTTTCTCTTCTTCTCATACTTCTCATTCAAATAATGCAAGTCCTAATATGCCTTATTTCAAATTGGATGTGAAATTTGAATTACCCATTTATAATGGAGATTTAGATGCTGAAAAGTTAGACAATTGGATCAAGCAGCTTGAAGTATATTGCAGGGTGCAGGGAATTACCGATGACCCTTCCAGAATTCAATTGGCCACTTTGAGAATGAGTGGAATGGCTCTTACTTGGTGGGAGAGCAAGATTCAGCAAGATCTTCAAAAGAATGGTAAAATTATTTCAGTTTGGAATGAATTCATTGAAGTATTAAGGAAGCAATTTTATCCTTTAGGTCATATGCAGCAATTAATAATGAGCTGGAAAACTTTTAGAAAAGCTAAAGGACAAAGCATTCAAGAATATACTCATGAATTTAGAAAGAGGGCTATTGCATTGAATGTTGCATTAGATACCCAGAAAACTCTTCTTAAGTATATTGGTGGCATGCATTCTTATTTGCGACATACTTTGTTGATGTTTAACCCCGGTACCTTGGATGATGTATGTGTTCAAGCTACACATTTAGAAGCCAGGGGTAAGCATGCTAATGATACTTTTGTGAAGAAATCCTTTAAATTTGACAGCAAATCGAAAGGTCAAGATAAGGGGAAAAAGAAGATGGATACTGTTAAGAAAGAGGGTGAAAAGCATACATGTTCGCATTGTCAGAAGGGACATGATGTCTCTAAGTGTTGGAAACTTCATCCGGAGTTAAGGCCAAAGAAGTACGGAGGGAACAAAGATAAAGGCCAAGCAAAAGCTACTGCAGCAGTTATTCAAGACTTAGGATCCGACTTAGGTGATGAAACAAAGGTTACAGCTGTCGGAATCCAGGGTAAGAATAAAAGTATCTCACTTCCCATTGATGCAAAATCAAGTTCTAGTGCAAGTACAAATCTGCCATCTACTTCTAAGCTAAATGATAAAGATAGAAGTGCACTGTTTCATGTTCGTGTCATTGCAAATCACACAAAGATTGATACATTGTTTGATAGTGGTTCACAAGTAAATCTGATATCAGAAGAAGTGGTTAAGAAATTGCATGTAGTTACTATGCCTCATGAAAATCCCTATCCTCTAGGTTGGGTTACTAATGATACACGATTGCAAGTTACAAATAAATGTGTATTGAAGTTCGCCATTACTGAAAATTTCATGGATGAGGTAGAACTAGATGTAGTACCACTTGAAATTTGTGGGATCGTGCTTGGGATTCCATATTTGTATGACTAGAAAGCAGTCTTTTATAGAGAGCAAAATAAGTATCATCTTTTTAAATATGGTGTAGAATATATTGTATGAGCACATAAGATAAAGACCAATCTAGCCATAGTCTCTGTAGGACAAATGAAGAGGTTGGTAAATGCTAGTAAGAATTTTGTGTTAATGATGGTTAAGATGAAAAATGATGAGATCTCTAAATCTTTTGAAGGTTGTGACCCTAAGCATAAATCTGAACTAATTGAAATCATTTCTGAGTATGATGATTTGTTTCAATATCTGAAGGGGTTACCACCAAAGAGAGAGATTCAGCATGAGATACATTTGCAGCAGGATGTGCCACTCCCAAACATAGCCATGTACCAGATGTCTGTGATGCAGAATGAGGAAATCAAGAAGCAGGTTCAGGAGCTGATTGAGAAGGGGGTCATCCAGCCAAGCACTTCTCCTTGTGTCTCTCCTATAGTCTTGGTTCCAAAGAAGGATGGGTCTTGGAGGATGTGCATCGACCATAGGGCCCTTAACAAAATCACCATTAAAAATAGGTATCCTCTTCCTCGCATTGATGGTTTGCTCGATCAGTTGAAACATGCAACTTATTTTACAAAATTAGATATGTGTAGTGGGTATCATCAAATCCGTGTTGCTGAAAATGATGCTTGGAAAATAGCTTTTAAAACAAAACAAGGTTTGTATGAATGGCTTGTGATGCCTTTCGGGCTCTGTAACGCACCTGCTACTTTCATGCGGGTCATGAATGATGTCTTTCGTTAATTCATTGATGATTTTGTAATTGTATATCTGGGTGATATCCTTGTGTTTAGCAAAACATGGGAAGAGCATGTTATACATGTGAAGAAAATTTTAGATGTACTAAGAAAGGAGAAGCTTTATGTAAAAATGTCTAAATGTGAATTTGCTAAAACTTCTTTAGTATATCTGGGCCATATTATTGGTGGAGGCCACCTGCGAGTGGACCCAGCCAAGGTTGTTGTCATTGTAAACTGGCCACGGCCTAACACCGTTACTGAAATCAGAAGTTTTTTGGGTGCGGTTCAGTATTGGCGGAAATTCATTTCTAGGTTTTCTTCCATTGCTGCTCCATTACATGCATTGACAAGCATTAAAGAAGTTGTCCAGTGGGGAGGCAAGCATCAGAGAGCCTTCGAAACTATGAAGGAAAGGATTAGCACGGAACCAGTTCTGACATTGCCATATTTGTAGCAGCCATTTGAGATCGAAACCGATGCCAGTGGGTTTGCCATGGGAGTCGTTTTGATGCAAGGGAGGAAGCCAGTTTGTTACCATTCAGAAACATTCTCTACTGCGGTAAGTAACTATCCGACCTATGACAAAGAGTTGTATGCTTTGGTACAGAGTGTGAAGAATTGGAAACATTATATCATGGGAAAAGAAACAATCATACATACTGATCATCAGCCACTTCAATATTTACAATCTCAGACTAAAATACAACAAAGTAGGAATTTAAGATGGATGGGATTCTTACAACATTTTCATCTCGTAATTAAGTACAAAAAGGGAATTCATAATAAGGTAGCAGACATGTTATCAAGGCCTCCTACAAATGCTTCAATCATTCTTCAAAACAATTCATTAACACATGAAAGTTATATTGAATAGTATGCAGAAGATAAAGATTTTAAGAAAGTATATGCATCACTAATACATGGTAAACATGAAGAGAACTATTATGTGCATAATAAAATTTCGTATCATCTTGGTAAACTCGGTATTCTAGATAAAGAAAGAGTGCATGTGATTCGAGAAGCACATAGTTCATTGATTGCAGGACATTTTGGTGTAAGTAAAACATTGTCTGTATTGAAGAATCACTGTTATTGGCCTCAAATGCAAGAAACTGTAGCTAAATATATAAGAGGTTGTGTTATGTGTGCGACAAGTAAGCCTAGCAATAGGAAATTGGGGTTGTACACTCCTCTTCCAGTTCTTCTCGTCCCTGGGAAAGCATTTCTATGGACTTTGTAGGAGGACTACCTATGTCTAGGAAAGGACATGATTACCTATATGTTGTTGTGGATAGATTCAGCAAAATGTGTATCTTAATGCCATGTAACAAACAGATCACTACTGAACAAACAATTCATCTATTCTTTCAAAATGTTTGGGTACATTTTGGGCTACCCATGTCAATTGTATCTGATCGGGATTCCCAATTCTTGGGAGAATTCTGGTTAACTTTATGGGAGCTTATGGATACTAAACTTAAGAAAAGTACAGCTTTTCATCCACAGACTGATGGGAAAACAGAGGTAGTGAACATGATAGTGGTTCAGCTACTCAGAGGATATTGTAGTAAACATCCTAAACTTTGGGATGAGCAGTTGCAGTATATACAGCATGCTTACAATCATGCAGTTCATTCTTCCACGAAAAAATCTCCTTTTGAAACTTGTTTTGGTTATCTGCCAAAAACACCAATGGATTTCTCTTTTGGCAACGATGCAGTGGATGGACATCATGATGTAGATAAATCTCTAAGGTTCATTCAGAGAATCCAAGCGATGCAGCAGGTAGTTCAAGAACAGTTGGAGAAGAGCCAGGCAAAGTACAAAGCCAGGCATGACAAGCATCAAGTTGATCATCAATTTCAGGTTGGTGACAGGGTTTGGTTACATATCACCAAAGAAAGAATGAAAGGTGAAGGTAAAAAGCTTAAGCCTATCCGGTATGGTCCTTTTGAGATCTTGGAAAAGATCGGTACTAATGATTTTTGCTTGAATTTACCTCCATACATGCAAATTTATTCAGTTATCAATGTTGAGAATCTTAAACTGTATGAGCCTCCTATGATCATGGATGAGGAAACTAACATGCAGATTCCTTCAGTTGATGATTTGGCACCTAAATACATGAAAGAGTTGCAGGATGATGTTATTCTTGACAGAAATGTAAGGACTTCATGAAGGGGGAATGCTGAGTACCTTCGAGTGGGGCTGAAAGGCATGCATCCTAGCAAATCAAGATGGATGGAGATTGGAAAAGTGAGGGAGTTGTACCCTCACTTACTCGCTGAATGATTCAAGCTTTTGGTGGTCCAAAAGCTCTCCAATGGGGAGGAATGATCCGGAGGATTATTCATCTTCAAATTACACTGATCCAATATGGTACAAGGTTCATTAATCGATGGTTTTAACTCATATGCTAAAATCCCTTGACATTTGTGGCATGAGCGCAGTTATCGCACGCCGCGCAGTTATTGCATGGTGCGCAGCTTATCGCAAGGGTGTGTAGCTATCGCATGGTGCACAGCTTATCGCATGGACGCGCAGTTATGTATGGGCTGTGTAGCTTACGAACCATCAATTTGAATATCGAATGTTTCGGTGAAGTCCTTATATACCGCGACATTTATAGGCTGCGACAGCAGATCGGGTATATGGCGAAGTCCTTATATACCGCGACATTTATAGGCTGTGATAGCGGATCGGGTATATGGCAAAGTCCTTATATGCCGTGAAATTTTTATGCTATGAAGTTGATGGTGACATCAAATGGTTACGTTATGTGGCATAGCCCAGTTGCAAGTCATTGCAACGTGTTGTGAGTCGGCACATGTGCGTGGAGTTGGTTGCAATGTTTCAGGGATATGGAACGTCATGGTAACATAACGCTTGGGCCGTCACTTGACGGGATGGCATGATTGAGTTTAGCATATGGTTGTAACGATAAAGAAAATAACAGCTGTAGCGGATGAATCAAACCCGTTACTTATCCTCTCGCTAAACGCTTAAATAGGGGATGCTGGCCACCGTTCAGAGCGACGGAAGAGGGAGACAGACGAATTTGAGAGTGCAGAGCATCGTTTCTCTATTACGAGAAACTTAGAGGGTTTTTGCTGCGAAGTGTTCAGATGCTGTTACTATAGTAGTCAACATTCTCTGTTATAGTTTAGCTTTCTTTGTCTTTGAATGCTAATTGTAATTTCCAGAAGAGAGGTCTTCAAGACTTTGTACAGCATTCTGTTTACAGTTGCTGAAGTTGTTTCCAGAACCATTTTTGTACCATTTCAAAGAGATTAATTGGATTGGTACCCATTGGAGAGGGACCTGAAGACGTAGCCCAGTGGAGGGGGTGAACTCCGTTATCAACTTCTGTTTGTGACTCTCTGTTTCTGTGTTTTCTTCTTTATATCTGCTTACCAGTGTTGTTGTTCATTTCTGTTCTGAGCATTTAGTTTCTGTTAATGTTGTTCCATTAATTAACCTGTTGATCGCATTCTTTTACAACAAAATTTTAATGCATAGAAGTTGAGGTCCGACAAATCACTCATCGACAAATGTATCCTCATAAACTTCCTCCTCCTCCTCCCTTGGGAAATCATAAATGAGCTCCGCAAAAATTAACGATTTCTTCAATTTCTCTGAAACAAATTCGAGATCGAATTCTTGCAAAATAAAAATCCATTTATTATACTTTCCCCCGATCATCCTTCTAGTGAGGAAGAAATGAAAAGGATTGACATGAGCTAGCACCAAGGTCTAGTGAAGGATAATGTAGTGTCTCAATCTCTGAACCGCATGAACGGTAGCTAAGGCAAGTCTCTCCACATGGGAATAACGGTTTTCTGCATCTATAAGGTTCCGGCTCAAATAGTATATTACATGCTCAAGGAGCTCCTTATCGTGCTGAATCAAAACCATACCAATCGTCTCCATGGACGCAGCCACATAAATAAAAAAATTCATGGCTATAGTCGGGTGGACTAAGCACGGGGGCCTATGCTAAGGCTCACTTAAGGGCATCAAATGACTCATGGGCTTGCTTATCCCAGCAAAAGGTAGTGTCCTTCTTCAAAAGACACATAAATCCTTTAGTCAAATTGGCAAAGTTAACCATGAATCTCCGTAAGAATTTTTCCATGCCTTGCAAACATTGAAGATGTCTAATATTTCTCGGGGGAGACAATTGAAGTATTGCCTCAATCTTTAAGGGATTGACTCTTATACCCTCCTTGGAAACAATGAATCCTAGAAAGTGACCTGTCTTCACACAAAAGATGCACTTATGAGGATTTAACCTAACCTAATAGTGGCGGCACCTTTTGAATACTAATCTAAAATGGTAGGAATGACACACTCTCAGCTGAGAATGAACAGCTAGGTCATCCAAAAATGCTTTAATAATCGATTTGAGATCGTGAAAAATCAAGGTCATATCCCGCTGAAATGTGGCTCCGACGTTTTTAAGACCGACAGGCATCTTCCGATATGCAAGCACACTCCAAGGACAAATAAATGTAGTTTTTTGTTGATCCTCGGGTTTAATTTGAATCTGATTATATCCGAAAAATCCATCCATTAAATAAAATACCTCGCTTCCCTCACACTCATCCAAAATCTAATCAATAAATGGTGTGGGAAAATTATCCTTAGGATATGCATGATTTAAATCATGGAAATCGGTACATATATGGATCGCTCCTTGTTTCTTATCAACTGGAACGAGGTTTGAAACCCACTTCATTAAGGGAATGGGATAGATAAAGCCGTCTTTCAACAGCTTTTCTATCTCATCCTTAATCACGGGTGCTTTTCTAGGATTCACTGCACACAAACATTGTCGAATAGGTTTGGCATTGGGATAAGTCTTAATTTCATGTTCAACAATGCGAGGGTCAATACCTGGAATTTCCTCGTATGACCAAGGAAAGATATCATGAAACTCTTTGAACAGCTCGGTATACTCTAGAATCTCAGCATGGGAACACTCTACCCCAATATAGACATTCTCAATCTTTCCAGGATTACGAGAGATATTGATAGGAATCATAGGTGATATATTCTCCATGTTTCCATCAGCCATCTGACCAGGAGAGCTTAATGGAACCACAGGACTACCAATATTCTCACTAAGAATCTCCCTAAAGTCCTCATGCTCTAAGTGGTCAATCTCAGGAAGAAAATAAGATCTATGATGTAACTCTTCTCAAGGTGTCTCAACTCCAGACATAGCCTCAATAATAGCTTCTTTTGATGAAAAAACACTATCACGGCAGTCATGTTCATGAGAGGACTCAACTGCCCATGCAGGAAGTACATACGGGTCCTCCTCCTCTGTCTATGAAGAGGAAGGACTAGGCTCTGCAACACAATTAAGATTATCTCGATACGCTATCATAGTTGCAAGCAACGGCACATCTGTTTCGATAGGTCCATTCGAAATACTCGGTGTAGGAAGAATCCAAGGATCTTCCATATGGGAAGTGTGAAAAGACACCAAATTCAATGAAGATGAAGCCCCATCAAAACTAAACCCAATCATAAGGACGGGTGTAGGACAAATAAATTTCCCCATAAGGGATGGATACATACCTACACCCACACTCCCAGTTGTCAGCTGAGAGTGGTCGATAATCGGGATCGAAGCTCCTGACGATGCATTAACACTCGTATTTTTTAATGATGTTTGATCAATCATAAAAATATTCCCATTAAATGGAAATCATATAACTTGAAATAGAGAAGAGGCTACGGCTTGCATACTATACATCCAATTCCGACCAAGTAAAAGATTGTAATCAAGGGGCACATCAGCCACCTCGACCTCGATCGCGATGGTCTTCCCTCCCAAACAGAGCTTAAGACAAGGAAGAATTCTGTGCGGCCGAAATGATCTACCATCAAAGGCAGTAAACATGGTAGCGGATTTAGACAACTTGGGAGAACCCAAACCCTTCCAACATGACAAAGACATCATGGAAGTAGCAGCGCCTTCGTCAATCACAGTGCATTTGACAGTCATGTTAAGACATTCCACACGAATCAAGAGAGACACATGGTAAGGAAAGTGAGATTGTAGTCCCATGGTTTCAAATTTGATGACGGAAGAAGAGTTATCACAATCCACCCCAAGAGAAGAAAGAAAAGCTTTCCTTTGCGAAGGACAACTCTGAAGGACTTCAAGCGCTGACATCACACAAGGAGTGTGGCCCAAATCCTTGACAACAGAATAGTTCTTGGTGGTTAGATCATTAGGATTGTGCCTTGAATTCTTTAATGCTCCCTTAGGAATGCGAGGTACACTCTCAGGTTTATCCATAGGATTTTCAATACGCAAAGGACTCTCGGTAGGAGGAGGTTCTTTCTGAAGGTCTAGCTGCGATGAACCATAGTCTTTCACACGAGTCACAACCTTAGTAGCATGCACCATGTTGATGCACCCATGACTAGTACTGGATTTCGGTGGATCTTGATCTCTACCCAATGTAGAATGAGGATCATGGATCCTTGAGTTCATATTTTGATTATGAGGTAAAGGATTGGTCATCACAGTTGGGCCTTGCGCTATGAATCTCGAGGTGTCTTCCATACGAGGGCTAAGTGAGTGAGGTGGTCATCCTTACACAACTTGCAAGGAAACTTAACCTTACATTTAGACTGCTTGTCCCCCCCAACATTACATTCGTTCTTGTCATTAAAATTTCCATTTTCATTGTTATTCCCACCCTTACAATTGTTCTTACCCTTTTTCTTATTCCTTCTAGGCTACTGGTTTCCCTTCTGGTCTGGCGATTGCACAAAAAGTACACTCGCTGTTTGGGTGGGTTGAGATGAAGTCATATCTTGTCCCGACGTGGATTGGTTAATAGACAATTGACTCCCTTGTTTCGTAACCGAGTCCACAAGTTTGGTACTTGTACATCCCACAATGCCATCGGCATGTGGTCCAGGTTTGATCTTGGGATCGAAACTAGAACACGGAGCATTAGGTATGATCTCATATAATAGCCCAGATTGACCATAAATCAAATCCAGTTCCTGTACCCTAAAAATTGCTTGTTCCTCATTCTGGACTCCGGATGTAGAAACATCTTGCGTGATATAAGGTAATAACGATTTAAGGAACCACTCAAGGAGAAACTCTGGCTGTATGAAAGCTTTAATCAATCTCTTCCGTCTACACCACTCTTGGATATGGTCTGAGATATGTGTGGCTTTATCCTTCCGAAATGTCGACAAGAGTTCAATACCAACATTGTAACGCACTGGTAGCTGGAAGTGGTTGAGGAAAGTCATAGCAAGGTCATCGAACAAAACGAAGGCCCCCTTTGGTAACTCTATATACCATTTCATTGCAAGCCCTATAAGGGTGCGTTGAAATAGCCTCAAACGAATTGAGTCGTCGTGTAAATAATTGGAAGAGCACCAAAGGTGAAAGTTAGTGACATGTTCACCAAGATCTTCTCCTAGTTTTCCCTCGAATTTGGGAATGTCTGAGGGAAGCTTGGTAGGGACAGCCGGCCAAGCCAGGTCATAAGATACCAAATCGTTAATTAGTCTCGATAAGTCAAGTAGATTTAACATTGTGAGGAAAGGGAGCCTAGGTGTAGCTAGTCCATGCCACACTCCATAATAGTTTTGGTTCATATAAGGCTAACTACTATAAATACCATGGCCATGGCCCTAATATCCTCCTCTCGTTTAACCTGTGTAGGGTTGCATGGAAGCATTATGATGTGGTGAACCTTGATTAGGTGGTGCTACAAAGCCATAATTAGAGGATTAATTGGGTTGTTGATACCTGTACCCATAAGGTTGATAGCTCTGTCCATATTTTGGTCCATAATATGGTGCATGAGAAGTTCCATAAGATGTCCCATGGGATATCCCATGAGAAGCTCCATAACTAGGCATATAGGGAATGCCATGCAATGGACCGTAAGATGATCCAGAAACAAGAATATGACTTCCCGAGACAACAGAAGATGCTTGACTCTGAGAAACTACTGTACGAGTAGTCGTAGTACGAACATGACTAGTAGCAACATTCTAACCTGAAGGACCACGTGAATGAGGGGGAGGAAGGGTTGTCAAAAATACGTTCGAAGGAGTAGGAATAGAGGACAAAGGGACATGTGAAGGGATATAATTGGTATTCCCTATGGTCACTCGTCTTGGTTCTAGTATCTACATATGACTACTAACATTAGGCCTAGGACAAACATGTGAGGTGGCTTCCACCACCAGGATGAAAGGTGCGATGTGACTAGTGCTCCCAAATCTCTCCGCACAGAAAGGAATGGGAATGCCCCCAGGAATAGTGCTAGGTTCAATATCTGACTCGGTATGATGTGCCAGATCACGTGCAGGGATATTAGGCATGCCATAACTAACATGACTAGTGCTTTTGGGTTCATGGTGAGTCTCATCGCCCGAAAACTAATACCGATGACCTGTGAATGAGGGATCATAATCAGAATGTGAAGGTATATCAGGTGAAGGATCATATACAGGAATAGGATCTTCCTCCCCAACATCTTGAGCTGGAGAGGACATCTCAAGAATCTCATCCTCATGATCTCCCATCATGTGTGAATCAATGTGATAAGTAGCCCGCCCGGACAGTTGATTTCTCTCTCCCAAAGGAAGAGGATATGTGAAAGGCAGAAGTCCTACTAAATGGCGAGAATGGCGAAGTGCCGCACCCAAATCCACAATGACTCAAAAAATGAAATGGAATCTATCTAATTACGCAAACCCTAGGAAAACTAGCGTGAATAGAGCATACACCTATATAATTTAAAGCCAAATCACAAGCAAGCAAGGGTAGGATATGTGAGCTCCCTAATGAAGCAGGTATGTCTCACCTAGGAGATTCTTGAGACTCCCATACACAACAAGTGGAGGTTCGTAACCAATTATTGTGGCCCTCATCTTCAATGCATATAGTGACTATGTTGTCTGACCCCAACCTGTCTAGGACACCTGCAGAATAGCCTCTACGAAGTACCCCCTCGATAACCTAGGTAAGGAAACTAAGGTCACCTCAATATAATCAATGCTCAGGCGAACAATCACAAGCGGGATTGACCATATGGGCAGGGTAGTAAAGCTCGAAACTCTCGAAAGAGCCCCCAAATATGAATACAATCTTGGAAATATCTCCGGTGCTACTCAGTTATGACTAGGGGTCATTCCAATCAATAACTGCTCACACTGCCTCATGCTTAACTCCCTTGTAAGAGGAGGATCCTGAGAAACACTAATTATACCAAGGAATTTCACACTCTCACCTGGACAGACGCATACATGTTTTTGTTCAGTGGTCTTGGAGAATTTACTCACAATGAACTATTCCAATACCCTAAAACCTAATCTTGTTGGTGCACCCTATAAAAGAAAAGAGTGTAATTCATTTTATTATGTGTTGATTTTAATTGGGTTATTACTTAAAAGGGTAAATGATCGTGCAACTAATGGTGTTATGACGCAACAAGAAGTAAAATGCACACCTGACAATAAATGCAAATGCATTGTGTCAAATGAAAAACAGGGTATGCTACTACGTGAAATGCAAAATTCTCCTTCAAATGAAAAATGCAGTCATTCCTATATGAAAATCTGACTAATACTTATTCCAAGCAAACCTAATGCAAGTACCATGCAAAATGCAAATTGCAAAAATGCATCATGATGCAAAAAGAAAATATTTTTGTATTTTTTGAAATAAAATGAGATAATGAAGCAAAAGAATGACTCTACCACCCCTAGACTCTGCAAGCACTATCAGACAACACCCAAGCAAAGCACCAAGGTAAAAGAGACCTAATGCACTAATCCCAAAACAAAAAATAGAAAATGCAATGACAAGAACATTTTTTTAAAAATTCTAACTAAAAGACGTCTCTGGTTAGAAACAGAGGTGTATACAAACTCTAGAAGCATCCAAGGAGACTCAACAATCATCAAAATTCACCTGGCAACACTTAATCTTCCCCTAAAAAGGAAAACTTAGGGAATACGCGACTATGTGCACAAAACCCACTTATATACGTGGATATCCCCATAGAAACTGCGTGTACACGCGACTGTGAAGAAAAAACCCGCATATAGGAAGAAAAGGAGATAAAAAGAAGGTAAAACAGACAAGCTAAGACAAACTTTACCCCTATCATATACTACCAGATAAACATGCCCCAGAACCGACTCAGAAACAGAGAAATCAGTGCAATTCAAGAACATTGAATGCCAATTAAAAATCCCCAAAGGACATGACTAGGAACTCCCCAGTATGGTCGCTAATTTTGTTACGGAGAAAACTTCCTATGGCTTGGGGTACCACAACAGACAGAGTAACCGCATAAATCAATCCTTTCCAATATGAAAGAGAAACCAAATATCTAACACTAAAGGATCTCGATACATACCTTATTCTGAATGGTTGATGTAGATCCCTGTTGAGATTTTCCACTCTCACTTGTATAAGTAATTTGCTCTCTCAAAATTCAGCAAACAAGACAAGCATGCTATATTTAATTGTGTTAGACCTACTCTATCATATATAGTCAATAAAATATAAGCATTTAAAAGCATCCATGGATTTGATATTCATTTAAATACACATTATTGGATAGGAAAACATATTTCTATTAATATAAAATAGAGGTTACAATAGTGACAACCTCTGTCGACACGTCTGCGAATCGGAGAAACTGAGTCCTCCACTTGGACCTCCACCACTTCAATCCTCCATCTCTCGATAGCAAGCTCACAAGCAAAGGCAAGCTTGGGAAGAACACAAAGTGCTCCAAGGGACAAAGGGATGCAGACTCAAGTATAAGCTCCGAAAACAATGGACTGTAGTTCTCTTGCTCTTCAATTCCTCCCCTTTCAATGTATCCAAAGGGTTCCTTATATAGTGATTCAATGGGGTAATGGAAGGTCAAATCCGAGTGATCTCAAGGCATATGGAAGGCCAAGAGACAAGTGATTCAGATCCACATCAAGAAAAACTACAAAAGTATTTTTCCTTTTGCACACATCCCGATGTACACGGGTTTAAGGGTCAAATCCACATATATACGTGAAAAATGTGTTTAAAAGTCGCGTATATCAAATAAGACATGTTTTTAGGGATGATATTGGAAACATAAAACGTACAAAAATGGTCCATGGGGTTCAAAGAGTCTGTGAAGGGACAAGGAAGGCCATAAAGGTGTGATTCACCATGTGTGGTAAACTCAGCTGTAATAGCAGTTAACTAGCTCCAGTATGTTGCGACGAATGAACAGATAGCTGATGTGTTGACAAAGCCATTGGCCATAGTGAAGTTTGAGTACTTCAGGGAGAATCTTGGTGTTCTCCAGATAGAGGTTCCTTCCAAGGGGAAGTGATGAGTCCGTAAGCCATTCTGACGAGTAGATCAGATGTAAGGGTTGAGCCATTATGTCATGGTGAGATGATTGGTTCCTTCCATGTCAAATCTGAGTGCTGAGCCACTCTAATATGAATGTAGGATTGGTTCCTACATGATTAGATATAAGTGTTGTTTCCATTCTTGGAATGGAGGTACCTGGTCAGTTACCATGAATACTTGGTCTGGGATTTAGGGCCTTTCTTATACAACTATAAGATGTAGTCTTACATGATCATATGTGAGCACATGGCCATTCTGATGTGATTGAGGGATTGGTTCCCACTTGATCAGATATAAGGGCTGATACTATTCTCTAGGAGAATGGAGGCACCTGGTCAGTTACCAGGAAATATCAATCTGGGACTGGGGGCCATTCTGATATGATTGTGGGATATGTTCTCACATGATCAGATGTGAATGCAAGGCCATTCTGACGAGTAGGTCGGATATAAGTGTTGTGCCATTCTGACGAGTAGGTCAGATATAAGTGCTGGGCCATTCTAATGAGTAGGTCAAATATAAGTGTTGGGCCATTCTGATGAGTAGGTCAGATGTAAGGGTTGGGCCATTCTAACATGGGAGAGGATGAGGTTCCTTCCATGGTCAGATGTAAGGGCTGGGCCATTCTGACATGGTGAGGGGATTAAGTTCCTCTCATGGTCAGATGTGAGTGCTAGGCATGCCTTTCTAATGAGTAAAGGTAAGATGTAAGTGTTGGATGGGCCATTCTGACTTAGGGTCAGATATAAGCACTAAGAAAGACATACATGGAGGCTAGGCCTACACCCAGCATGAAAAAGGGCTAGCTCTATAGAACTTCCTGTGATGAGAAGAATCATGAGATAGCACCCGTGATGATTTCAATGATGATGATCCAGCAGTGATGATCCAGATCCAGCAGTGATGATCCAGATCCAGTGATGATGTTCCAGTGATCATCCAGATTGAGTGATGATCCAAATCGAGTGATGATCCATATCCAGATGAAGATGACTTGAAGATGAAGATGACTTGAAGGTGAAGATGACTTGAAGGTGAAGATGACTTGAAGATGACGAGAACTTGAGGATGATCCAGATGATACAGAGAAGAAGGCTTGTGCTAATAAATTGTGTCGAGAGAATACCTTCCTCGTTAATTGGGAGTGTTGATGTAATTGTAACTTCGGAATGGATTCACTTATGTATCTTATGTATTGTACCCCAATGTTTATTCTAGGATGTGTCTGTAATGTAATTGAGTCATGTCATGCCCCGATGTTCTGATCGGGAGTTTATATAATGTAAATGAGTCATTTCAAGTCAATGTTGGTAACCCTCCTATTGTTAAAGGGTTAAATTTCCAGCAGTTTCAGGGCACTAGGGTTGTTAGACTCACCTAGTGAGGTCGGCCCTAGTAGGGTTTAATCAAGTCAGGAATTAATATAAATAGAGAGCTAGCCTCTCTATTTATCACACACTCATTCACACTCAGTTGTAGCACATAGCTAAGGAAGAAGAAGACACTGGGGCTAGGAAGAAAGAGGTTACTGCTGTCGGGAGATCATCTTACTGTTTTGGGGTTTTACTTTTGGTGTTGATTCTATTTCTGAGGAAGTTGCAGGGTTTTCTCCATTTATGGTTTCCCCGAGGAAAAACATTGTGTTCATTGTCTCTTGTGTTTGATTGTTGTGCTTTTTATTCTCTCAGTTAAAGATCCTAATATAATGCTAGCTTAATGTTAAAAATCTAACATAGAATTCCCTACCCTAAAGCACTTTAGGTACACATCATACCTTTTCTTCAAGTTCCTATACTAAAATTTTGAAAGTTTTGGAGGTATTAAGTTGAAAGCAAGTGATCAATCAAGCAACCAATTGCATGTTTATACTTGGATAAGTATGGCCTTAAAGAATCCAAATGACCAAAATTTTCAAGAATTTACAAATAGAATTATAGCAGTGGCATACTCTCTACTACACGGTGAATCCTCACCCATAGTTTTTCCCCAAGTATCAAGTGCTTCTGCAGCTAAGTCCTTATATTATAGTTAGAGATTGGTTCTTGTATGAAGATTATGTTATTTTGAGGGTATATGGTTTTGAAGAGGATCCTTTTAAGCTTCTTTCTTTTCAGAACTCAAGGGTGTTCACTATAGAGTATTGTTGGAATATATTATATTTCTTGGAAGGTAATAATGTCTTTGTATTATGTCAGAAGTTGTCTAAACTCTTATGTAAAAGAGTAATACATTTAACCCATAGTTATATGGTGGTGTATTTACTTGTGTAGAGTATTTGTCCATGGTATTGTATTAAGAGATGTTATTTTGAAGAATTATATTATCCCACATACAATATGTGAGAGTAATTCCTCCTCATCTTTTAGTATATAATAGGGTCAAGTGAGTCTCTACATATCATGTATTCTTGATGTAGTAGTGGCACTATTGTGACACTCTTGTACATCATCTATATTCTTTGGGGTATTTGTGATTTGCTCTCTTGTAATATTGGGGAAGAAATTATGGAGATAATAGAAGACTACCTTCCCGTGGATGTAACCCATTATGGTGAACCACGTATATCGGTGTTCTCTTGTCCTTTTCTTTTCTTGTTCTTATCTTTTATGATATGTTGTTGGTTGCTTAGATAGGTTAACTAGTTTAGCTTGACTCTACTATTCTAACATGGGATCAGAGTAGGTTGCTATGATCTAGTACCTTCTATAGCTTTCAATCAATAACGATTATCATTTTGTTGTAGATTTGCTTTCTATCTGGTAGCCATTAGGCTTTTCTTCAGATCTGGAAATAATTCTACATTTTTTTCTACCCTAACCCGAACTTGTTGTGTAAAATTTTTGCAGAATTTTTTCAAGGGTTTCTTGATGTTTTTTCTATAGATCTACATGATTTCGAGTCTCTCCTCAAGGATATATTTCTTCCAACTATAAAAACAACAGTTATAAAAAAGGGTCGTAACTTGGTCAGTTTTTACTAGAATTTTTTTTATAACTTGTTTTTGAATTGGAAACGTCATTCTGGATCCACCTACGTGACCATACTAGAAAAATGGGTATTTATGGGCTTCCTTTCAGTAATAAAAACAGAAGTTATACAAAAGGGTCGTAACTTGGTCATTTTGTACTGGTTCTTTTATTATAACCTATTTTTGGAATTGGAACAGCCATTCTAGATCCACCTTCGTGACCAGAACAGAAAATTGGGCATTTCTGGGATTCCTTTCGGTAATAAAAATGGCAGTTCTAAAAGAAAGGGTTGTAACTTGGTCATTTCTTACCGGATTTTTTATTATAGCCTAGTTTTTGAATTGGAATAGCCATTCTGGATCCACCTACGCGACCAGAACATAAGACTGGGATTTTTTGGGTACTGTTGTGCCCCTACCCAACAACCTGATAAAAAATACAAATTTTATCAAACAAAATGAAATTTTGTTTGATGAAATAATTGAACTCCTCATTTCAAAATTGTAGAATCTAGAGCTACTGAAACGATGAAATTCCGTGAGCTACTGAAATGGTGAAATTCAAATTGTTTTTTTTATAACCTTGTCAACTATTGCTCATTGACAAAATTACTATGTTAAATCATCATTTTGAATGCATTTTATGCTTTTCAACATAGTCTCACCATAAGCCTTGTGTGAGCATTCAACAATTGGTATGTTTATTTATGTTTTTGCAAATTGGACAAGGTCCTAGAACATCAAAGACTAAATATTTTTATGTAGGGGTGCCTTATCCTAAGTTCATCCTTTGAACTTTGAATCATGCTTGATCTTACCATAAGTGTTTAATTTCGATCTTTATAATATGCTCCATATCGTGACTTATATTCTTGCATGTAAGGTTTGGGATTGGTTTGATGGTTTATGAAATTTCGTATGATCGCCATTTTCAAAGATTGAAGTCATTATAGGGTAAGGTCGACGTTAACGTCCAAAGTTCAACCCTTATGGTTGGTTTGATCTGTGTGATCATCTCCACATCCAATTTGTTGGATCGAGGTTTGATATGGTATCATTACACTCGTACATAAATCTGTAAATAACATTCAAATGCAATACGTGCTCAGCGTCGTGGCTCCCTGCTCGTTGAACACCTGTATCTAATGCGAGGAGTGGTTTCATGGCGATTAGACCGAATAAATTATGGAAAAGTGAGTTTAATCTGGAGTCTTCGCTGTCACTTTCTATTACTTGATTGCCGCTCTGCGTGATCATTCTCCCTCCCCCATGCCGAGTTTACAAGGTCCTTGTCTGGGTTTGCTCATGTCGCACTTCGTTTATCACAGAGTCAGGTTTCATTGCTTGTGTTTTCTGCTTGGTTTTCATCCCGAATGCTCGCTCTCCAATGTTGTGTCTTATTATGAACTGTGGTGTCTCCTCTATGTGCAATTTCATGCATTTGCGCTCGCAGCCATGGCTCCGGTTGTTAGGGTCGAGCCCAATAACACGAATCTCCTTGATGAAAATCCTGAGCTCCTAGCTAAGGTAGAAGCAGCGGGGTGGCTACCATTTATCCGCAAGTTTGTAGACTCAAACCCTGAGGTGACTAGGTTATTTGCTATGTCGCTGATTGATGCTAGGGTTAAGGTAGCCAACCTCTAATTTAGGGTCGACGAGTGCTCAGTTGCTTTGGCTATGGGCTTGCCATTGACAGGTGAACGTTGGTTCAAATACAAGTAGATGGAGCTCACTGAATGGAGACAGATGTTGAAGAATACTTGCCAGGATGTGTCCTTTAGAGCCGATGTGTCACGGAAATATTTCAAGAAATAATGGCGACCAATTCTAGATGTTATTCATAGGTATGTGACTTGCGAGGGTCGTCTATCCTCTGCTTATGTCTATCACCTCAGGTTGATGATTGTTTTTCTTGGATTTCCTATTAATTTACCCTATTATTTAGTTCAGATCTTGAACAAGATGTCTTCGGCCATTAAGAAGGGGCCAAAGAACATCGGTCGTAGTCTTTTTCATCATGGCCTAGTTAGGATGATGGTAGAGAGAGAGTTGTCTAAGCGAAATCAAACATGGGATAATTTTCTTGAACAGAATGGCTTCATGGAATTCTCCCATTGCCAATTCGATTGTGCTGAAGAGTGTGTAAGACATCAAGAGCGTTGTCAAGTTCTGACTTCACCTGTACATGAGCTTATGTCAAACCCTGATGATTGTGTAAACCCGTGTGTTTGCAGTGATCCTACTCCCACTCATGTGCGTAGTCCTGGTACTCCTATGCCTTCCAAGCGTAGGAGGAAGTATTTAAACATATCCCCTGTGACACCGAACCGTAATGACAATACTGGTAAATAGGCAAGCAAAAAGCCGAATGTTAATATTACTGGCAGGTTTATGAGGAGTATGGTTGCCAAGGTCAGTGCTATTAAGTCTTCCGTGAGTAATAACAAAGACATTGAAACAGTTGTGTTAGATGACAAGGAGAATAGACATGTTTCACCTAATAATGGCCTTGATATTGATCATGAGCCTATCGCAAACCATGCAGATAATAGTCCTCATATCTCTGATACAAATCCTCAGGTTGACCCTGTTGTCGATCCTCCAATTAAGGGCAAGTCTGTTGAAGCGAACTTACCTGGGTCTTATCGAATTGATGAAGTAATGCACCTGTTATTTGTAAACTGTTTACTAGATAAAATACATAGAATGGAGGAAGAAGTAACTAAGATGGTAGCACATGGTGATGTCATAAAAGCTGACAATATAAAACTGAAGGAGAAATCTGACTCAGATGATAAGTCTATGATGCGTCTGAAGAAACATAAGAACAGGTTGATTCGAAGAGTAATGAAATTGCAACGTGAGAATCAGAAAAATGAGGAAAAGATTAGTGAGCTGAACACTCAGGTTACTCTGATGCAGTTTAAAGGTCATTCACAGAATCCAGTGGCTGGGGTGAATATACAGGTGTTTAATGCTCCTGTTAAATCATAGTGTTTTGGGCACACTCACTATTGTACATATGTTTATAAAGTATTTCAGGTTTGAAGTTTGTAATTAAATGCAGCAAGTGGTAATGAAGTTATTTTGTTTCAGGTATTGTTTTGTATTGTTTGATTGATTATGTAATTTAGTTTATTTACTCTTACGATTGTGTTAATTTTTTACTGTGTAGTGTCACAGGTGATTTGGTTGATGCGTTTTCCCTGGATTTTGGTGATCGCTCATTTTCAGGATGATCCCTGGAGAATTATGAACAAATCAGTTGTTGTCCTAGGTGTCACTACATGACTAGTGTCTTTATCATTTTATGATTTAGCATCATACGTTGAACCTTTTGCAAATTTTCGGATATCGTGACGTATATGAAAAATGACAATTTCATTTGTCATTTTTCTATTTTGGACGAATTTGGTTAAGATTATGATTATGTAGTTTCCTGCTTTCTAGAACTGTCTCCATGTGAGATTGAATGTATTTAAAGGAGATATGGTTTTACTGAAAAGGGGGATCGATGGTTGGGAGAAGGGGCTAGACAAGATCACTTCAAACATTTTCTGTGGCTTAAAACAATTTTTTGTTAGCAGTTGCAGCACTTTTTAACTAGTGATATTTATGAATATATTTGCAGTTTTTATACTATGAAAATGTATTTATAATATCGTTTGATCTTGTCATATATTTTTGCATTCTTTATGTTTTTGTCACATTTTCTTTTAAGAGATGTGCAGATGCATCATTTTGTTTTTAACTGTCAATTTATTCTGGTTTCATTTGCAAATGTACATCATGTAATAAATCTGATGTTGTCATCATAATATATGTGATATATTTGTTCACTGTGTTGTCATGTTAAATCTCAGAATTTGTTTTGATGAGCTTAAGATTTTTCTTCACAGTAACATTATTTGCAAATTGATTCCAGGGTTACTACTATCATGCTCCTGATCAGGATAGGACATTTAGGATAGGTTAATGGTAGTTTTTCTTTATGTATTTTACAGAAAAATATTGAATCATATTGTTACATTTATATTTTGATGAGTTGTATTTCAATTTTGTTATTAATGTACATGTGTTCATAGTGTAACTTATGTAAATTGATTGAATCTGTTAATATTTCCCTAATTATTTATTCTTGTATTCATAGATTAATTGTTTAATTAGGTTAATTCCAGTTATTAGTTGTGTAATATATCAAACTAATTCAGTAATTATCTTTAACAGTTTGTTGTGTATATTCATAGGTATACTATAGATTTAGTTAACAAACAGTAGCGTTATTTTTTCTTTTTGAGTCTTTTCCTGTAGCTGGGAGTAATTTAGGGAAGGCAACGGGGCCTTAATCCTGTCAGAGGCAACTACCTAATGACTGAGAGCATCTTTGAAAACTTTTGGATCGGGTTGTCTCTCGGTTGACTATTCTTCCAAATCGGCACGTCAACAGGTACAGTTTTTCAAAGGGTTGTAAGTAAAAGTTTATCTTTCCTTTACTGTTTTTCTAACTGTGTTTTTTGCATATTCGGATCAGTACGGTAAAGTATTTAAGTTTTTTGTTATTCATTTTTTGCATTTAGGTTTTTCTTCTAATCATGTTTATTAAGATATTATTTCTTGTTCTTGCTATATATTTGTCTCACATTTCTATATGGAAATATTGACATCTTTTAAAGACATGGATCTCTAGTATTTTGTCATGATGATAGCTATAAATCATATAATGCTTAATATTTTTTAAATATACTTAATAATTAATTTGTTATTTTCTTTGTTTTGTTTATAAAAACAATTTTATAAGAACAATCTCATATGTGTTATCTAGTGATCATTATTTACTTTATTTATATTTTATTGCTGACCTTTGTGTAAAAGCAATTTTATTCTTTTATAAGTAATATCTTTATGATCATTATATTCCCTTGCTAATTAAATTCTTAAGTAAAATCATTTTTTTAATCTATGTGATATCATATTTTTTGGCTTGTCATAAGTTATTTAATTGACATATAGTTTCTTTTACATGTATTGTAGAGATTTTATTTAGTTCCTGTGTTATTTGTCTCTAACATTCCAATATGGAAGCATTGACATTTCAAGGGCATTTCGTCTCTTGCATATTTACATAGTGTTAATAAGAAATGAACACATGATTAAGACCATTAGTGACTTGTCATTTCATATTTTTTTATAAGTGATACCATGAGTTGATCATAATTTGCTATATGTTGATCATATTAAACTTTTTGATTTTTCTATATCTCATGTCATGTTTATTTCGAACATCTTTTACTCAATATTTATATGGATTTGAGCAATCTTTAAATCTTGAACTATTTATCATGAGCACCTTGTTCTTGTTGCAATGAGATTTCTATTCTTATGATTGCAGAGGTTATCTTGTTCCTACTTGTCTCTAACGTTCGTATATGAGAGCATTGACATTTTCAGGGCATTCATCTCTTGCATATTAACCTCATACTAATAATAAATGCACCTATGCTTCAGATTAGTTGCTTGATGACTAATTTCTTATATATTTAAGTGAAATATTTGGCTCACTATTTATATGTTGTGACTGACACTTAATGTGTAAAAGTAACTTCATTTTCCTTAATAAGCAAGTTAATCTTTTATTTGATCATATTATGTTGCCATTCATTTATATGATGTTTGCTAGCATTTGGTATATAAGCATTTTCATTTATGTATGAGCAATTTTGTTTTATGATCTTTATATGCTTTAATCTTGAAAGTTCTTGTGATGATAAGTTCTTCCTTTAGGCTTTCACCTTATTTGAGAAGTAATGAAGCACCATCTTCTACTATTAAAGTCATGATGTTCATCTGTATGATATCATTTTCGATGTATAGACCATTGGGGTCTTCTTTCTTCGATGTTTGAGGCCTTCTACAGATATTTATATTGCACCTTAATTGGAAGAATGTCTACTATTCACATGTGTATTGGCCATCTGGGTTTTTTTTACACTGTTGTGGTGTTCTTAGCCACATGTTCTGTTGTATCGGCCGTCAGAAGGTATCTGTACACTAGTGTGGATGTTATATCAGATTTCTTCAGCTATCATGTATGGTTGTGATGGTTCTTGTGGTGATATGCGCATCTTGCGATTGGATTCCATCACTTTTTCTCGACATTTTATTGTTGGGTCTTTCATCGTACAACCCGGTTCATGTGCACTTTCATGATTCAATGAGAAGTGGTTGTTCATTGTCAAATTCCATCAGTCGAATCGTTCTTCTTATTTGCAGCTTTGGTTCTTCTTGAAGTGTCATCAAGAGGGAGCAGTAATGACTCCTTCCTTCCTTAGTGTTAGTGTGGGCCCTTCTCCTAGCCATTATTAAGGGGGAGTGTTGGAATATATTATATTTCTTGGAAGGTAATAATGTCTTTATATTATGTTGAAATTTGTCTACAATGTTATGTAAAAGAGTAATACATTTAATCCATAGTTATATGGTGGTGTATTTACTTGTGTAGAGTATTTGTCCATGGTATTGTATTAAGAGATGTTATTTTGGAGAATTATATTATCCCACATGCAATATGTGAGAGTAATTCCTCATCATATCTTTGTATATAATAGGGTCAAGTGACTCTCTACATATCATGTATTCTTGATGTAGTAGTGGTACTATTGTGACACTGTTGTACATCATCTATATTCTTCGGGTATTTGTGTTTTTCTCTCTTGTAAGATTGGAGAAGACATTTTGGAGATAATAGAAGACTACCTTCCCATGGCTGTAACCCATTAGGGTAAACCACGTATATCGGTGTTCTCTTGTCCTTTTCTTTTCTTGTTCTTATCTTTTATGATATGTTGTTGGCTGCTTAGATAGGTTAATTAGTTTAGTTTGACTCTACTATTCTAACATGGTATCAGAGCAGGTTGCTATGATCTAGTACCTTCTATAGCTTTCAATCAATAACGATTATCATTTGGGCATTGTCATTTTGTTGTAGATTTGACTTCTATCTAGTAACCATTAGGTTTCTCTTCAGATCTAGGCATATTTCTGCATTTTGTTTTTTTACCCTAACCCTAACTTGTTTTGTGAGAGTTTTGCAGAATTTTTTCAAGGGTTTCTTGATGTTTTTTCTGTAGATCCACATGATTTCGGGGCTCTCCTCAAGGAAATCTTTCTTCCGATTATAAAAACAGCAGTTATAAAAAAAGGGTGGTAACTTGATTATTTTTTACCATAAGTTTTATTATAACCTGTTTTTGGAATTAGAAATGTCATTTTGGATCCACCCATGCGACCAGAATAGAAAACTGGGTATTTATGGGCTTCCTTTTGGTAATAAAAAAATGGAAGTTATACAAAAGGGTCGTAACTTGGTCATTTTTTACCAGTCTTTTTTATTATAACCTATTTTTGGAATTGGAAAAGCCATTCTGGATCCACCCTCGTGACCAGAACAAAACACTGGGCATTTATGGGCTTCATTTCGGTAATAAAAATGGTAGTTATAAAAAAAAGGGTTGTAACTTGGTCATTTCTTACTGAATTTTTTATTATAACTTGTTTTTTGAATTGGAACAGCCAGTTAGGATCCACCAATGCGACCAGAACATAAGACTGGGCTTTTCTAGGCACATTTTTTCAAAGGGTTGTAAGTAAAAGTTTATTTTTCCTTTACTGTTTTTCTAACTGTGTTTTTTGCATATTCAGATCAGTACGGTAAAGTATTTAAATTTTTTGTTATTCATTTTTTGCATTTAGGTTTTGCTTCTAATCATGTTTATTAAGATGTTATTTCTTATTCTTGCTATATATTTGTCTCACATTTCTATATGGAAATATTGACATCTTTTAAGGACATGGATCTCTAGTAGTTTGTCATGATGATAGCTATAAACCATCTAATGCTTAGTATTTTTTAAATATACATAATAATTAATTTGTTATTTTCTTTGTTTTGTTTATAAAAACAATTTTATAAGAACAATCTCATATGTGTTATCTAGTGATCATTATTTACTTTATTTATATGTTATTGTTGATCTTTGTGTAAAAGCAATTTCAATCTTTTATAAGTAATCTCTTTATGATCATTATATGCTCTTGCTAATTAAATTCTTAAGTAAAATCATTTTTTTAATCTATTTGATATCATATTTTTTGGCTTGTCATAAGTTATTTAATTGGTATATAGTTTCTTTTTCATGTATTGCAGAGATTGTATCTAGTTCCTGTGTTATTTGTCTCTAACATTCCAATATGGAAGCATTGACATTTCCAGGGCATTTCGTCTCTTGCATATTTACATAGTGTTAACAAGAAATGAACCCATGATTAAGGCCATTAGTGACTTGTCATGTCATAATTTTTTATAAGTGATATCATGAGTTGATCATAATTTGCTATATGTTGATCATATCAAACTTTGTGATTTATCTATATCTCATGTCATGTTTATTTCCATCATCTTTTACTCAATATTTATATGTCTTTGAGCAATCTTTAAATCTTGAACTATTTATCATGAGCACCTTGTTCTTGTTGCAATGAGATTTCTATTCTTATGATTGCAGAGGTTATCTTGTTCCTACTTGTCTCTAACGTTCCTATATGGAAGCACTGACATTTTCAGGGCCTTCATCTCTTACATATTAACCTCATACTAATAAGAAATGCACCTATGCTACAGATTAGTTGCTTGATGACTAAATATTCATATATTTAAGTGAAATCTTTGGCTCACTATTTATATGTTGTGGCTGACACTGAATGTGTAAAAGTAACTTCATTTTCCTTAATGAGCAAGTTAATCTTTTATTTGATCATATTATGTTGACATTCCTTTATATGATGTTTGCTAACCTTTGGTATATAAGCATTTTCATTTCTGCATGATCAATTTTGTTTTATAATCTTTATATGCTTTAATCTTAAAAGTTCTTGTGTAGATAAGTTCTATGTTTATGCTTTCAGCTTATTCGAGAAGTAATGAAGCACCATCTTCTACTGTTAAAGTCATGATGTTCATCTGTATGATATCATTTTCGATGTATAGACCATTGGGGTCTTTTTTCTTCGATGTTTGAGGCCTTTTATACATGTTTATATTGCACCTTGATTGGAAGAATGTCTACTATCCACATGCGTATTGGCCATCTAGGTTTTTTTTGTACACTGTTGGGATTTTCTTAGCCACACGTTCTATTGTATTGGTCATTCGAAGGTAACTGTACACTGGTGTGGATGTTATATCAGAGTTCTTCATCTATCATGTATGGTTGTGATGATTCTTGTGGTTATCTGCACATCTTGCAATTGGATTCCATCACTTGTTCTCAGTATTTTATTGTTGGGTCTTTCATCGTACAACCCGATTCATGTGCACTTTCATGATTTAGTGAGAAGCGGTTGTTCATCGTCAATATCAATCAGTCAAAGTGTTCTTCTTATTTGCAGCTTTGGTTCTTCTAGAAGTTGTCATCAAGAGGGATCAGTAATGACTCCTTCCTTCCTTAGTGTTAGTGTGGGCCCTTCTCCCAACCATTATTAAGGGGGAGTGTTGGAATATTATATTTCCTGGAAGATAGCAATGTGTTTGTATTATGTCGAAAGTTGTCTACAATATTATGTAAAAGAGTAATACATTTAACCCATAGTTATATGGTGGTGTATTTACTTGTGTAGATTATTTTCCCATGGTATTGTATTAAGAGATGTTATTTTGGAGAATTACATTATCCCACATGCAATATGTGAGTGTAATTCCTCCTCATCTCTTAGTATATAATAGGGTCAAGTGAGTCTCTACATATCATGTATTCTTGATGTAGTAATGGTATTATTGTGAC
Organism: Pseudotsuga menziesii; assembly: GCA_001517045.1. Classification (NCBI taxonomy): domain Eukaryota; kingdom Viridiplantae; phylum Streptophyta; class Pinopsida; order Pinales; family Pinaceae; genus Pseudotsuga; species Pseudotsuga menziesii. The sequence continues at coordinate 398,176 of LPNX010398360.1, forward strand.
ACTGTTGTACATCATCTATATTATTTGGGGTATTTGTGCTTTTCTCTCTTGTAAGATTGGAGAAGACATTCTATAGATAATAGAATACTACCTTCCCGTAGATGTAACCCATTAGGGTGAACCACATATATTGGTGTTCTCTTGTCATTTTCTTTTCTTGTTCTTATATTTTATGATATGTTGTTGGTTGCTTAGATAGGTTAACTAGTTTAGCTTGACTCTACTATTCTAACAAGTATGTCAGATAGATATTTCTCTTTGATCAGATACATTTTGTGAAGTATAAACACCCCATCACTTTCAAGATCCCAAAATATATAGGACATTTCTTTTTTAATACCATATATTCCCTTTCTTATATAAAAAAATTATTCCAGTAGTTGAATCTGGAGAAGATAGACAATAGGCCCTATGAACCTTGCCAAATCATTTCTAAGAAGAGGGATGAAAATAAAAATTATGCACATAGTTGTACATAATATCTCTGGTGATGAAAATATATAATATCACGACGTATATTTATTTGGCACCATTGTGATAGAGTATAACATCCACCACACAATCCTTCAAGCTAAAGCCAATTTCTCTGCTAATTAGGATCCTTGTTGCATCTGGGATACAGGCCTAGCCCGGGTCATGTGCCCCCAAATTGTGTTTTTTCCTTGAATTTATTAGCCAATGGTTTTTTCACTACCTTCTTGATAACAGAGTCGTCATATCCATTATATATTGTGACGCATATCCATAATGATATGCTTCCTTGGCCTTCCTACACTACAATTCTTGGATAATGAAGCTTTGCCCTCAGCATACCAAGCCATGAAGCCTTCAAAGAAGAACCACCTTTTGTCTCAACACTTGAAAGAAGGATTTTCATTCCTAGCAAAGCCCTCTCCATATGCAACAGATAACTTCTTAAGAATTTCCCAAAATTCCATATCCTTAATTTGCACTATATTGGGGTATTACAATATTAAAATTGTAGATGAAACCATTTTAGGTTTCCCAACTCTCCTAACTCTAGTAGTAGGGGTTATTCCCCCAATATTTGTCCTATGTATTTATCTATCTAGATCAATTCATAACCAAATATCAAAATTCCCTACACTAGAATGTTTTAGGTACCCACCATACATTTTCTTCATGTTCCTATACCAGAAATTTGAAAGTTTTAAAGGTATTCAGTTGAAAGCAAGAGATTAAGAATGAAATCAATTGGTTTTTTTATACTTTGACAAATATGGTCTTAAATAATCCAAATAACCATAATTTTCAAGAATTTACAAACATATTTATGGCAGTGGCATACTCTCTTCTACATGGTGAATCCACGCCCAGGGTTTTCCCTAACTATCAAGTGTTTCTATAGCTAAGTCATGATACTAGAGTTGGATATTGGTTCTTGTATGAATATTATACTATTTTTAGGTTATATTTTTTTAAGAGGATCAACATAACTTCATGTTTTTCTGACCCCAAGGATTTTCACTATGGAGTATGTCAAATAGAGATTTATCTTTGATCATATACATTTTTCGAAGTATAAACACCACATCATTTTCAAGATCCCCAAATATATAGGACCTTTCTTGGTGAATACCATAGGTTCCTTTTTTTATATAGAAAATTTGTTGCACCATTTGAATTTGGAGAAGATAGAAAAGTGGCCCTATGACCCTCACCAAATCATTTCCAAGAAGTGTGTTGAAAATAAAAAATTTCATATGACTATACCCCTCATCCTGACTAGGAGAAGATATCAAATTTATTGACTTGGGAGCAAGTACAGATGACCTAGATAAATGATACATACCATAGCCTTTCGTGGTCACAAATAGGGGCTAAGAGGCCAAATGAAGAAGCAAGCACAGAAATGGAGATTGATGGAGATCATACATATCCTATTAGAAGTACACCAATGTTGAATTGGGATTAGAAACCCTATGAATTAATAAGTACCCTATGGGAAATGAGCAGCATTAAGTTGAAAAATATCATAAAATTGTTGATGTAATTGTAACTTCGGAATGTATTCACTTGTATTTATTATCTATTATAACCTGATGTTTATTCCGGGATGTATTTTAGTCATGTCATGCCCCGATGTTCTGATCAGGAAGTTTCTATAATGAGAAAGTCATGTCAAGTCATTGTGGGTAACCCTCCTATTTGTAAAGGGTTAAAGTCCCCACAGTTGTGGGGCCCTTGGGTTATTAGACTATCCTAGTGAAGTAGACCCTAGGTGAGTCATTGTAAGTCGTGGCAATAGTCCCCACCATTGTGTTACCCTCCTATTGGTCAGAGGAGGCAAATTCCCCACAAGTGGTGGGGTACTAGGGTTATTAGACACTCCTAGAGATGTCGGCTCTAGTAAGTAACTGTTAAGTGAGGCCAACATGTTGGAGTGCACTTCAAGTGAACGGAAGAATATAAATAAAGAGTGAGAGCCTCTCTATTTATCACTTGCAACACATCTCTATTTATCACTTGCAACACACATCACTCACTCACTCAAGTGTGGTGCATTAGTGAGGAAGGAAATACACTGGGACTAGACAAGAAGAAGACTACTGCTGTCGAGAGTGCATCTTACTATTTTGGGGATTTTACTGTTTTGGTGCTGATTCTATCTTTGAGGAAGTTGCGGGGTTTTCTCCTTTATGGTTTCCCCAAGGAAAACTCTTTGTGTCTCTTGTCTCTTGTGTTGTGCTTATGTTTTAATGATGTGCTTGTTATTCTCTCAGTGAAAAGATCCTAAGATCATAATTCTAGCTTATATGATGAAAAACTAACACAAATTACTATACTTAAAGTGAATCAACATATGCCGACAAGACAACTAGTTAAGAAGCAATGGGAGAAGTCAAATGTGCAAATTGGGAAAACCTATACTCAACCAATTTGGTATCCATTAGGACATCCAAGTGTGCAAATGAGACAGATATTAGGGAATAGAACTATGCACATGATAAATCAAATACTAGGGCATCCAACTGCATAGAAAATGGGCCAACCAGTTATATAGGTAGGAATACCAATAGTTGGGAACTCACCATGGCCAAATACATCTAAAAGGAGTTCGAGTAGGAAGAGGTAAAGACAACAAAGGTAGTTAGACAAGTTTAAACAAAGTTTCAACATAATGACAGTGACAAAAGAGGATATAGTTGGAGAGTTGAGTAATCAAAATCTCTTACAAAAGAGTTTTCTCCTATATAAAGGAAATTCAAAGAAATAAATGAGGCCGATAATTTTTGGAGAAGGCCTATGTGGGAGTTGTTGAGTCGTATTTTTGTGGACTGGTTTTGTATACAAGAGTTTGAGTCTAGTTACTAATATTTTTTTGCACTTCTACAATGTCTTCTTCTTCGTAATTTTGTTCTTCCCTATGTAATTCTAAATCTGATATGTACCTTTGTAAACTTTCTTGATATAAATAAATCTTTGAGCAACAACCTTGCTTCATATTTGCATCATTGTGTTGGAGCCTAGAAAATCGCAGGTAACAACAGTAGGGATTCTCCCCAATAAATGTTCCCAATTAGCTCTTTATTGTTTGGTATGGGGAATCCGTCTGGTTTACGGTCCGGCTACCGTAGGTCAAGTAACGATTAAAGTGTTTTATCCGTTACGTCTCAGTCCACCATGTATATTTTTTAGTTTTTTTAATACTTAAGTATGATGTGCAAGTGCCTACCTAAATGTAGATGATAGAGATAACGAGGAGGGTCACAATTTTATGCGCAGGTTCTTACCTCTCGTCTTACCTCTCTCGCTTCTAAATCATAAAACATGAAGAAACTAACTAAAACTCACTAACCTATCCCTGGGGAGAAAAACTATAATTAATGGTGAGTAATGTATTATATTGCATGCATAAAGAAAATCACAGATAGCTGTTAACATTTCTAAACACATGAATACCAATAAAAAGATGAACAACAAGATAGATTATTGTTGATTAAAACATTCATTACTCAATGTGAAAATTTCACAAAATAAACAACTGCACATTCATAACATGAAAGAATTCAATAGGTTAGAACGCTCTCACAGTTCATGGAAACAAGCTAAAAAAGAAATAGTTCATATCCAACCAGCCCATAGAAAACATTTAAAACTCCACAAAACTTTCTCCAATAGAAACACATAACTCTTTATTGTAAAATGAATTAGTTCTTCTTACAATACTTCCTCTAGATAGTCTGGAAAAAAGGTCCCCCTTTCTATCTAGAACTCTCCTATACTTATACAAAAATAAAAAACTATTGGGATACCCCTCATTGCCTCTTGAGCTTCCCCAACCTTTCTTTTCCAAAATTTTCCATGTAGCTTGTGCACAAAATTAATACAATATATTACATTTTTAATCAATATTCCCAAAATTCAATCCTTAACCAATTTTCTGCTTCCGGTACCAATCTGCTAGCATCTTCTTCTCTTTTCTTGGCCTCTTCTTCTTGTAGCTTCTTAGCTTTTTCTGAAGTCTTTCCTTTTCCACCCACAGTTGTTATCTTTTGCTTGAACCTTTTCTTGAGGGCTATTATGTTCTTTGCATTATGGAATGTCTCCTCATCTTTGTCCCAGAAGTCAATGTACTCAAAATGGATTCCATCTTCTTTGCAGTAATCAATTACTTTGTTATGGGAATCATTTCTGTGAAAATTCATTTCTCCAAAGTGAAAATATTCTAATTCTTTAACAAACTCTGCTGCCTGCTTTACCCTTGAAAACTTATAGCTTCCAATGAAGAAAGGTACTGCAGGGTACACTGCCTTGTTATGTTCAAACAAAAAAATTCCTACTCCATCAATGTACAATTGTCTAACGGCCTCCTTGTGGAGTACATAATCTATAGCATATTTTGGGAGCAGAGAAAGAGCTCTGGAACCACCATACATCCTCACATACAATCCATCCTCTGTCAAATAATAATCACCAAATTCTTGTATGACCTTAAATGCTTCCTCGGACATGAAATTACATTCAGTTAGCAAAATCAGAGTATATAGGGGCATAATAAAATGCTTACAAATATACCTATAATAATTGTAATACTTATGCACCCAAAATAATTTATAAGCTGTGTATATTGGGGTTCTATCCTTCTCCCAATTGCACTTCAAAGCAGGGAAATCCTGGGTGCACAATATGCAATCAATTAGAATAGAACTCATAAAAAATTTAGATTTATTCTAGGATACTCCTCCTAGGGATGCACTTATACATGCTGAAAGAATGTTTGACACTATACTGGCCCAATTAAAGATAGTTCCTTGTGTAGAAACTAAAAATATGACCGGTATCCAACCTATCTTGAAACTTTTGCCATTTTCCCAACCAAAAATCATGTTAAGAATCAAAGCAGTAAATCTGTAAGGAGCTCGGATAGTTGAGGTATCATATTCTCCTGAAGTTCTGGTTCTTAAATTCTTCCTTGGGATGATCATCATTTTTACCATCTCTACCAGGTCCAAACCTACCTCCTTTATCCAACTTTCTATTAGATAGACCTATGGTGAGGATAGATGGTGTGCCATAGACACATAGGCAGGGTTGTATGCAACATAGCCTTGATTTGTAGTATTTTCTAAGATCATTCTCGTCACATCTGTCCTGGGTAGAATCCAACCTATTACTTCTGAGCAGGGAAACAATTGATGCCTAGTAGCCACTTTCATCAAAGCTGACTTTTCAATGTTAGCATAAATTCTTAGTTCTTCAAACCCAGCATCAGGTACATTCTGGTATGAGATCATTCTGAAAAATTTCTCCCCATTTGTAATCTGGTTCTACTCCAGTAGTGGCTTTGGTGTCTTCATAGATGAATTCTACCTTGGCTATTATTTCTACCTCGGGCTCCTCTTCAACCACCTGAGCTTTCGTCTTCTGTCTCTTTGGCATGTTGTTGTAATAGCAATCAACCTGTAACAGTCAAGAAAGATGTTTTAGGATGACTAAATCTGGCAATTGCTACAGTAATAAACAAGAAAATATACAGATCTATTCACCTCTTCAACATGCATGCTGTTAAATTAGGTTAAACACAGTCTTTATGAATGAATGATTTACAAGAAAAACCTATACTAATGTTTCCTCCTCAACCTGCCCAACTTCACTTGTCTCAAAACCCTAATCTAGAAATTCTCCTTCAATTCATACAGGCATTTTGATCTACACCAAGCTTATTCCACTACTAACACTCAACAACAAACCCCAAACTCAAATACCACTCTATTGAACTTCCTAAACCTTGCGCGAAAATCGCTTCGAAAAAACCCTAATCAACTGAGCGCCCTCCTGAATCCCATGGAAAAATAGAGCTGAAGGAAATACGGCTTCTTAACCTCCGACCAACCATCAAAATTCCAATAATAAGGTGGTGCAGACAGATAAATGTCTATCTGCACCATTCCCTACAACTCCGCACAAGAAATGCAAGCGCATACATAACACTCGATGGCAGATAGACTCAAAACCCCCCACGAAGTGAAAACTCAACAACAGGCTAAGCCCCTTAGTGATGTAAAATATTCATAAGCAAAAACGTAAGAGAGGCAAAACCCTAAACCCCTATGTGGAAAAACCTAACCCTCACCCAATAAACGATTTAAAATCAACCAACAACATCCAAAGGAACAAAGCCACGGGTAAACCTACCTGTCAAATAGCGATGTGAATGATTGGACGAGACGAAAACTCCACGGGTGCAGAGTAGAGCGAACAAGGTCTTAACAGTTGTGTGTGCACAACTCCGGACAGTCTCGACAGTGCAATACGACAAGTCACAAGGAAAATGACATGTCATATGGCAACATATATATACCTATGACCGAGCGGGAAACCATTGGCAGACAAATAATAAAACCATCGACGAAAAAGTATAGAGAATAACCACAACAGCGGGTGCGACAAGAAATATGGACCCGGTACTAAACTGTTAAAACAACCTTGGACATCGGAAGGACTATCAACTATTCTCAGAACCCATTGCTCCTAGCCTCTCGCAACCTCATCTATAGACAGCTCTACCATCCCAATGATTACTTTGGGAAACGGGTATCGGGGCTCAGCAACGTTATGCTCTTTGGAATCAGAAATGGAAAGGTAAGGCTTTCAGATCGTTTCAGGACTAGTCCTCTGCAACACCGGGTGAGATAAGCATTATAACTTCAGCTTGCTCTGGTTTATTAACTTGACAGTGAGGGAAAAAATCGGATATCGGAAACACTAAGGTCACAGAAAAGACAGTTCACTGGATACGTATAGCACTAAGGAGCTGGAACTTTGGAAAACAAAGTCCGAGGCTAAAACAAAATAACTCTGATTCATCGGCAATGGATTTCGATAGATCACTCAGCAGGATAGATGACTCTGCTTCCGCAACATCGAAATGTTAGTCTGCTACGCTTCCAATATCAAAAGAATAGTTAACTAATGATCTGAGACAGAAAAGAAAAAATACCAAGTTTTTTTAAGAACATCTATGTACTCAGGGAAACTTTGGCAATAATAAAATACTCCTAGGCCAGTTTAAAGAAAAAACAAATAAAAGGGGGGCCCTAAAATCGAAAAACTTTGGGGAAATAGTTGCAACTGCAACAATTGGCGACTACCTGGTGAACACAAATCTGTGAATAATTTACTCTTTGATCAACAAACTGCTCTGATGGTACCACTTTACTAGATTTCTTCAAGATATCTGAATTCCCAAATGCAAGATTTATTCACTTTAATCATTGATTATAGTCCAAGTTAAGGAGAAAGGGGAACCAGGATTTCAAAGTTTGGATAACTCTTTCGAGGCCAAGAGTATGAGTTTTGTTTTACCTCTGTCTTTGAGTAGTTTCCAACTTAGACACCACATGATCGTAACATATGGTAAACAAATATATCCGTTTGTTCCTCATTCCCATGCCATTTTGCACTTTTTTTTGTGCTTTTGGACTTTTGCCCCTTTTTTAGTCCTCCTGTTTTCCTTCTTTCTGAATTTAATTCAGGATCCTCTATCCATAGTATCCTTTTGTATGAGACATATTTTTAATTTTATCTCATGGACGAAGAATAACTTTGGCAATCTTATACATATTGATGTGCTTCAATACGTGCTTTGATACATATTGCTTTTCTAGGAGATTTTGACTCTTATTAATCTTTTGGATTTCAATTCATGGCATGGGATTATTTAAATATAATACACTGTTTACCTTGCTTCCTTTCCATGGGTCTTTTGTTGTTACCCCCTAGTATAGTTTTTAATGTGAGATGAATGAAGCCTCAAAATAGTATTATGGACCCTTTTATCCTGAATTATTTCACAAGAATTAAGCAGGAATTCAATGTATTCATAACCATTTAGAAAATATTCTAAACTTGAAGAAATTCTTTCAAACATTATATGAATCAATAGTAGGCAGTCTTGTAGTCAAATATTTCAGTTAATCCAGAATTCTGATGAACTCCATACAACCAAAAGTCATGTTGTTTTATTGACCATAAGCAAAACAAAAATTTACAATCAATCAAACTCTAAGCAAATAAAGCAAACAACTAAAAATACTCTAAAGTAAGCAACAAACCAAACATTTATTTATGTACACAGAAAACAAAATAAAAAATGATCAAGAAAAATAAGGCTTGAGAACTAAACCATTTACTGGTAAGTTCTCTTCCCACCCCTATAAGTCCTGCAGCTTGTAAGTCGAGGGGCCTAGCTTTGATGCAATTTGAAAAGGGCCTACCCATAACTGTTGAAACTTGGTGTGCTTTCCCTTTTCATCATGCAGGTGATCCCACTTAAGAACCAGATCTCCTACTTCGAACTCTTTGTTCCCAGCCTTGTGCTTGTCAAACCAACACTTCACTATTTCTTGTTGATGCTTAAACCTTTCCTTGCCTTTGGACCTAGACTCTTCTGACTTCAACAAATTATAGATTCTGATTTGTATAATTTCATTATCAGTACCCCTAAACTCTTTGGCTATTATGGAAGATGGCAACAGAATATTAAAAGGGAGGACCGCTTCTTTTCCATAAACAAGAGTGTATGGTGACACACCTAAGGAATTCTTGGGTGTGACTCTATCAGCCCAGAGAGCATTAGGTAACGCTAAATGCTAGCTCCTTTGATTTTCTATCACTGTTTTCTTTAGAATTCTAATTAGATTTTTGTTTGTGGATTCCGCCAAACCATTTCCTTGTGGGTAATAATTTGTATAATAATGCAACTTAATTCCTCTTTCATTGGCAAATGAAGTTAATCTAATAGAAGAAAAATAAGTAGCATTATCAAAAACTAGGGAAATTGGAACCCCAAACCTGGTCATAATATGGTTCTGTAAGAAATCCATAACTGTATCTTCATTTACTTTTCGTAATGGAATAGCCTCAACCCATCTGGTGAAGTAATCAGTTGCTATCAGAATATACTTGTGCTACAAGGAGGAATTTGGGTTTATTTCTCCAATAATATCGATTCCCCATTGTTCAAATGGTTCTGATATAATTACTGGTTTTAATGGTCCTGCTGATTTAGCTTGTCTTCCAACAAATCTCTAACAAGCATCAAATTTTCTAACATGAGCATGAGCATCCTTAAACAATGTAGGCCGGTAATATCTAGCTCTGAGAATCTTATGTGCTGTTATGTCCTGTGAAAAGTGACCTCCAGCAAGTCCATCATGCAATTCTGCTACGAATTTATTTACATCTTCTTGTTCCAAGCACCTGAGAAAGAATCCATCGTAGTTCTTTCTGAATAGTACTCCATCAATGATCTGATATAAAGCTGACTTCAGACGTGATGCTCTTCTTTGCTTGGGACTCCAATGCTCCGGCAAATACCATTCTTGGAGATAATGGACTAGGTCCCGATACTAGGAGTCTGGAGCTGTAAACAAAGGACATACATCTACCATATGTAGTTCAGCTTCATTATCCCAACTTCTTTCTTCATTGTTTTGATGACCTTCAGTCATTAATTTAAAAAGTCCTTTTCCTTTAACTATGGATGCTGGTTTGAACTCAAGATTGTATTCTTGTAAAGCAGTCACCCATTTTCATCTTCTTTCTCCTAATTCCTTTGTACAAAAAGAGATCATACGACTAGGTGCGGAACTATTACTTTGGTGCGATTCTTAAGTATATATGGCCTGAATTGTTTTACTGCTTTAAAGACTACATAAGCTTGTTTGTCAACTATTGGATAATTCAATTCAGCCCCTTGTAGACCAGTTCTCATAAATGATATGGGTTACTCATCTCCCCCATCTTCTTTTTGTGTAAGCACGGCTGCTAATGAATCATCAGATGCAAAAGTGTACAGAATAAAATCCTTTTCAAAATTTTGAATTTTGAGTGATGGTGCATGAGAAACAAATGTTTTTATCTTGCTGAATGCATTCTTCTCCAAATCAGTCCATTTGAACTACATACTCTGTTTAACCATTTGTTGCAAAGGTTTGACGATTTGAGCATAGTCTGGTACAAACCTTCGCACAAAGTTGATTGTCCCCATAAAAGATTGCATACCCTTTTTATTATGGGGTAAAGGGATCTATTCTATGGATCTAATCCTCTCCAAGTATATGGAGAACCCTTTCTTAGAAATGACATGACCCAGTAGCTTTCCTTCTATTACTACAAACACACATTTCTTGGGATTTAGTGAAATACCATATTTTAGGCAACGCTCGAAAATCTGTTTCAAATGAAATGCATGTTCTTCTCTTTTTTTCAAAAATATTGTAACATCATCTAGATAAACCACAACACTATGGCCAATCAGACCGTGGAAATCTATATACATGGCCCTCTAGAATGTAGCTCCAGCATTGATAAGTCCAAAGGGCATCCTCCTATACGCAAAAGTTCCCCACTTGGTTCTGAAAGTGGTTTTAAGCCTGTCTTCTTTAGCTACTAATACTTGATTATAACCATAGAATCCATCTAATCATGAAAACAATTCAGAACCTGAAACCATCTGTAGTATTTTCTCCATGGGTGGGACTAGATAATTATCTTTATCTGATGCACGATTAAGATTTCTGAAATCTACACAAAGTCTGATTTCTCCGGACTTTTTCTGTACTAGTACCAAATTAGAAACCCATTCTGAATGTCTGACTTTAAATATGATTTTAGCATCCAACAAATTTTTTACCTCACTTTGAATTAAATGTTCCAGCTTAGGATGCATCTTTCTCAAAGGCTGTTGGTAAGGCTTGATTCCAACTTTAATTGGGATAACATGTTGTATCATATTTGTGTCATAAGTTTTCAGATCTTCATAGGTCCAAGAAAACACATCCCTGTATTGCTTGAATAAACTAATGAACTTACTCCTTTCACCTGGAGAACAACACTTCCCCAAATTTACATATTTGGGTTCAGCTTCAGTCCCTAAATTCATCAGCTCGAATTGTAAATACGAGCTATGAGTCTTGACATTCGTTGGCTTTCTGAACTTGTTATCTAAATCAAACATTTGTTCCAAGGTCCTAACTCCTTTAGGAATAAAGTTCCTAAACTTTAATTCTCCTTGATGTTCTTCATCATCTATTATTGCCCCTTTGAAAGTATCATCATTCATTAAACACTCCAAAATTTGTTGATCATTGTCAAAAACCCATAGATTTGTGATCATATCTAGAATAGAAGGCCTAAAAAGTAATTCAATAGAGCATTTATTATTTGAAGGTACTAATCTTGCAGCTGAGGTATCTAGTAAATCATTTGTTGCATTCTTTAATCTAGGAATTGACACAATATTGAATGCATGAAAATTTATCAGCAAATCCCAAACTTCATTTTGGTAAGCTTTCAAATGTGGTGAAATGCAGTGTATTTTGTTTCGAGTTTGCTTAACAATGATTTCAAAATATCCATATACTTTCAAATTTATTACTTTCAATTCTATTGCTTTTTTAAGTCCCTGAAATACTGCTTCGTACTCGGCTACATTATTTATGCATTTGAATTCTAACCTACACGAAATAAAATGTTTATTTTTTTTCTGGATCAATCAGGACACAACCAGCCTCTGATCCCTCCAATGTTTTAGAACCATCGAAGTAAAGAATCCAAAGACTTCCTACTTCTACTAAATTTGAATTTTGAACTACATCTGAAACTAAATCTACTATGTTACAATCAATCTCCTCAGCCCACGAAAATCGAAGGAGATCGGGCTGGATATCAGGTATACTGTTGGCTTCTTCAGCTTGGTAATTTCCTAGTTCCAGTTCAATGAAATAGTTTCCCAACACAGAGTTTACTGGTTCATTTTTTCCTTCTAATTGAGTGACATTATATTTCATTTGGGTCTCTCTTAACACTTTTATTTGATCTGGAATTCCTTTAAAAGGCAGCCACAAATGTGACCAATCAAATGAAAAATATCCTTCTAACCTTGCTGACCAGTCTCGGCTCAAAACCATACCATAAGCATCTCTTATGTCTGCTACTACAATGTCGATGTACTGACATACCCTCTCATCTGCAGATAAACGATTTAGAACATCCTCCATTTCTCCTATTACTTCTACTATTGTTCTGTCTAATTGAAGAACCTTCCAAGTGGATGGTTTAGGTTGACCATTGATCTTCTTGCAGAATGAAAGTGGCATAACATTGACTGATGCTCCTGAGTCCACTAAACAATTATGCACATTATAGTTGAAAATTTCAAAGGTTAGGAGAAATACTGGAGTTTTATACCTAGATTTCCCTCCTAAACTTGCCTCAGCAATCTCTTCCTCAGGTTGGTTGTCACTGGGAGGCTCCTCCTCTGGTGTCTCAAGTGCTTTTAAAAGCTTCTCCTTTTGCTGAGGTAAATTGCACATTTCAAACAATGAGATATTTTCTTTAGCATTTTTAATGTCTTCCACAATATCATATCCCATCTCATGTTCTTCGAGATTCTTCTTAACATTGTTAGTTTTAGTTTCAGTAGGTTTTACAGGTGTGTTGACTTTCTTAGGATCCTGACTTGAAATGACAAATTTAGGTATTTTAACAGTCAAGGTGTGATTCTTTACCTTCTTCATGTTTTCTTGAAGTTTCTTAATCTTTGGAAGTATTGAATTATCTTCTTTTAACAGATTTTCACTTCTTGTTGTTACATTAGATTTTGGTTTTTCTTCTTGCATTGGAAAGTCTTCATCTTCCATATTAAACATAGAAATATAGCCCCATAAAACTAAGGTATCCTCTTGTTTTTCTGTAAGTCCATGATATTTTTCTTTCTCCTCACCAGTTTCTATCAATTTGGAGTCCAATAATTGATTCATTACTAACGTCATAGAATCAATCCATTGTAGGTGATTCTTCTTAGAATGAGGTTGTTGATGAAAGGTACAAAAATTGTCCATGCCTACATCGGTTAAATTCATTGCTGAAGGACTGTATGGAGGAGGTTTAAGTTGACTATTGTCTTCCCTTTTTTATAATAAGGCTTATATGGTTTATGAGCCTCTTTTTCCTTTTCTAAGTCTATCACCATGTTTGATAATTTCTACATCATCTTCGCCATTCCTTCAAAATCCTGTGACCGCTCATCCTTAGGCTTAGTCACCAATAAAGGTTTCTTGTTTCCAAAAGTCTTCTCTTCTGACTGCATAGGGTAATTTTCTATACTCTCCATCTCTACCTCTACCTTCTCAGCTTCTTTATAGGTTTCTGCTAATGTGGGTCTAACCGATCTCTTGGAAAACATGGCTAGATCAGGCTCGAGAGATGAGGTACAGTATTCAATTAGGGAATTTTCAGATGGTTTGTCAGCTGCAGTGAAATCGTTTAGGTAAGCAGCAAACCTTTGAGTGAAATTATGCACTATTTCCTTCCTTTCCTTCTTTAGAGCACATAACCCTTTCATTAAGGTTGCATGAGTTTTCTGGACTATGTATTTGCTTCTAAACAGTCTCTCAAAAGTATTCCAATCTGTGATTGAATTTGCAGGTAGGGAAAAATACCATGAGGCTTCTTTTCCTTTCAGGGTGTGAGGAAACAATCTACAGACCACATCTTCATGCTCTCCAGCTCGTAGTCCCTCTACAACCAAGTAAAAACTCTGTAAATGATCATCTACCAGAATTCCTTCACTTGGTTCAAACTTGGGTAACATCTTGTCAGAAGCCTGAGGCAAATCATGCAAGGGAGGTGTCAGATTTAAAGGAGACCTAGTCCTCCAAGAAGGTTGTGGAGGTGGCTTATTTTCATTTACATTAGCCATCATTCTGAGTGGAGTATGCGGTTGGGACTGGACAAAGGTCTGGAAATGTGAACAGTAAGGGGAATCTGGATCTAATTGATCTAAAGGTTGGTCAACTTCCTGTAAGGATGCTTCTACCAATTCTTCAAGATCTTCTCCCAACACTGAGTCTTCCAATTGAGGGCGATCTTTCTTCTGATAATCTCTTCTAGGTAGGACAAAGATAATAGGTAATCCTCCAATATTTTTCGCATACGCCCTAGTAATTCTCCTTAAATCATCAACCACTTTGTTATCAATGGGATAAAGATACCCTTTTTATTTTTCTTCAGGAGTGGGTTTGTGAAGCAAACTATTTTCAGAACTGTCACTGGTGGAGTAATTTCAAGAAAGCAGGCTTCCTCGGTCAGCCATGCACTGATGGCCCTCCTTCTAGCTCCAAAAATGTTAGAGTCTGGAAAATTGCAGGTAACAATAGAAGGGATTCTCCCCAATAAATGTTCCCAATTAGCTCGTTATTGTTTGGTATGGGGAATCCATCCAGTTTACAGTCTGGATACCGCAGGTAAAGCAATGATTAAAGTGTTTTACCAGTTATGGCCCGATCCACCGTGTATATTTTTTAGTTTTTTTAATATTTAAGTATGATGTACAAGTGCCTACCTAAATTCAAATGATAGAGATAATGAGGAGGGTCATAATGTGATGTGCAAGTTCTTACCTCTCGTCTTACCTCTCTCGCTTCTCAATCATAAAACAAGAAGAAACTAACTAAAACTCACTAACCTATCCCTAGGGAGCAAAACTATAATTAATGGTGAGTAATGTATTATATTGCATGCATAAAGAAAATCACAGATAGTTGTTAACATTTCTAAACACATGAATATCAATAGAAAGATGAACAACAATATAGCTTATTGTTAATTAAAACATTCATTACTCAATGTGAAAATTTCACAAAATAAACAAGAGCACATTCATAACACGAAAGAATTCAATAGGTTAGAACGCTCTTACAATTCATGGAAACAAGCTGAAAAAGAAATAGTTCATATCCATCTAGCCCATAGCAAACATTTGAAACTCCACAAAAATTTCTCCAGTAGAAACATATAACTCTTTATTGTAAAATGAATTAGTTCTTCTTACAAAACTTCCTCAAGATAGTCTGGAAAAAAGGTCCCCCTTTCTATCTAAAACTCTCCTATACTTATACAAAAATAAAAAACTCTTGGGCTACCCCTCATTGCCTCTTGAGCTTCCCCAACCTTTCTTTTCCAAAAATTTGTCATGTATCTTGTGCACAAAATTAATACAATATATTACATTTTTAATCAATATTCCCAAAATTCAATCCTTAACCAATTTTCTACTTCCTATACCAATCTGCTAGCATCTTCTTCTATTTTCTTGGCCTCTTCTTCTTCTAGCTTCTTAGCTTTTTCTGAAGTCTTGCCTTTTCCACCCACAGTTGTTATATTTTGCTTGAACCTTTTCTTGAGGGCTGTTAGGTTCATTGCATTGCCGAATGTCTCCTCATCTTTGTCCCAGAAGTCAGTGTACTCAAAATGGCTTCCAGCTTCTTTGCAGTAATCAGCTACTTTGTTATGGGAATCATTTCTGTGAAAATTCATTTCTCCAAAGTGAAAATATTCTAATTCTTTAACACACTCTGTTTCCTGCTTTACCCTTGAAAACTTATAGCTTCCAATGAAGAAAGGTATTGTAAGGTACACTACCTTTTTATGTTCAAACAAAAAATTTCCTACTCCATCAATGTACAACTGTCTGACGACATCCTTGTGGCGTACATAATCTGTAGCATATTTTGGGAGCAGAGAAGGAGCTCTGGAACAACCATACATCCTCACATACAATCCATCCTCTATCAAATAATAATCCCTGAATTATTGTATGACCTTAAATGCTTCCTCGACATGCAATTACATTCAGTTAGGAAAATTAGAGTATATAGGTGCATAATAAAATGCTCACAAATCTCCCTATAATAACTGCAATAATTATGCACCCAAAACAATTTATAGGTTGTGTATACTGGGGTTTTGTCCTTCTCCCAATTTCACTTCAAAGCAGGGAAATCCTGGGTGCACAATATGCAATCAATTAGAATAGAATGTATAAAGAATTCAGATTTCTTCTGGGATACTCCTCCCAAGGCTGCACTTATACATGTTGAAAGAATATTTGACACTATACTGGCCCAGTTGAAGATATTTCCTTGTGTAGAAACCAAAAAGATGACCAGTATCCAACCTATCTTGAAAAATTTTCCATTTTCCCAACCGAAAATATTGTTAAGCATCAAAGCAATAAATCTGTAAGGAGATCGAAGAGTTGAGGTATCATATTCTCCCGAACGTCTGTTTCTAAAATTATTCCCTGGGATCATCATCCTATTGACCATCTCTAACAGGTCCAAAACTACCTCCTTTATCCCACTTTCCATTAGATAGACCTGTGGTGAGGGTATATGGTATGCCATAGACACATAGGCAAGGTTGTATGCAGCAAAGCCTTACTTTGCAGTATTTTCTAAGATCATTCTCATCACATCTGCTACGGGCAGAATCCAACCTATTACTTCTAATTAGGGAAACAATTCATTCCTAGTAGCCACTTTCATCAAAGCTGACTTTTGAATGTTAGCATAAATTGTTAGTTCTTCAAACCCAGCATCAAGTACATTCTGGTTTGAGATCATTCTGAAAATTTCTCCCTATTTGTAATCTGGTTCTACTCCAGTAGTGGCTTTGGTGTCTTCATAGATGAATTATACCTTGGTTATTATTTCTAACTCGGGCTCCTCTTCAGCCACTTGAGCTTTCTTCTTCTGTCTCTTTGGCATGTTGTTGTAATAGTAATCAACCTATAACAGTCAAGCAACATGTTTTAGGCTGACTAACTCTAGCAATTGCTACAGCAATAAACAAGAAAATATATAGATCTATTCACCTCTTTGAAATGCATGATGTTAAATTAGGTTAAACAAAGTCTTTATGAATGAATGATTTACAAGCAAACCCTGTACTAATGCTACCTCCTAAACCTGTCCAACTTCACTTGTCTCAAAACCCTAGTATAGAAATTCTCCTTCAATTCATATAGGAATTTTGATCTACACCAAGCTTATTCCACTACTAACACTCAACAACAAACCCAAAACTCAAATACCACTCTATTGAACTTCCTAAACCCTGCACGAAAACCGCTTCGAAAAACCCCTAATCAATTGAGCGCCCTCCTGAATCCCACAGGAAAATAAAGCTGAAGGAAATACGACTTCTTAACCTCCGGTCGACCATCAAAATTCCAAGAATAGGGTGGTGCAAACAGAGAAACGTCTGTCTACACCATGCCCTACAAACACACGCAAGAAATGTAGGCGCATAGATAACACTCAATGGTAGACAGACTCAAAACCCCCCACGAAGTGAAAACTCAACAACAGGATAAGCCCCTTAGTGATGTAAAATATTCACAAGAAAAGATGCAAGAGAGGAAAAACCTTAACCCCCTATGTGGAAAAACCTAACCTTCACCCAATAAATGGTTCAAAATCAACCAACAACATCCAAAGGAACAAAGCCACGGGTAAACCTACCTGTCAAATAGCGATACGAATGACTGGACGAGATGAAAACTCCATGGGTGCAGAGCAGAGTGAACAAGGTCTTGACAGCTGCGTGCGCACAACTCCAGACGGTTTCGACAATGCAATACGACAAGTCACAAGGAAAATGATAAATCATATGGAAACATATATATACCTATTTTTGGATTTTCATATGCTTAGCTAATACATCAGTATTTCATTTCATTTTCATAACAAAATCATATAAGCAGGATCACTGAAAGCAACAGTATCACAAGAATAACACAGATTTATCTTGGGAAAACCCTAAAGGGAAAAACCCAGCAAAAGCTTCCTCAATATAGATGCCCAAAAAGATAAAAGGTAAAACCAATAAGGATATCAAAGCCTGATCCTCCTCCTTCTCCAGCTACTTCTCTCTCTCCACTAATGCGCTACACAAGTGAGAGTATGTGCTCCAAATGAGGAACGCTACACCTCTATTTATATTCATCTGTTCACTTTAATTAACTCATCCAACATGTAGGCTCTGAGTTAATCATGTAGGCTCAAGTAACCACACTAGGGTGCTAATGACCCACTTTTACAATTAGAGGGGACTACCTCATGACTCTTATTAGTTCTTCTGATTAGAATCATCGAGGTACAAAGTAATACAAGTGGTTCTCCCAGTAGGACCATCGGGGACCAAAAAAAGATACATATAGAATATTCTTCGAAGTTACAATATTTCAACACTCCCCCTTAACAAGAAGGGTATTCTACAACAACATCAACAACAACAATAACAGGAGGGAGAGAGAGCATCATCAACATCATCAGGGTAACACATCTATAAATCATTGGAAGCTTTTCAACATCATGTAGTCTTCATCTTTAATATCCATTCTTCAGCAACATCAACACTTTGACCACTTCTATCAGCAATAATCTTCAGCGCTTTGACCTTTCGATCAGCAACAACATCTTCAGCATTTTTACATTTCGATCACCAACAACATCATCATCATATTATGATATTTCGAACAGTGACATCATCATCATGATACTCTAATCTTTCGAACAGCAACATCATCATACTCTGATCTTTCGAACAACAACATCATCATCATCATACTCTGATCTTTCGAACAGAAACATCATCATACTCTGATCTTTCGATCAGTATGTCATCATCATCATCAACAACCTGCAATCCACAACACGAAGACAAAATTCTTCGGATCACTTTTGGACCTAAGTCCAAGGATGATACAATCCTATCACATTCTCGACAACTGAAGTCACCGGATTGATTACGGGATAATCAGTCCCTATCACTTTAGGACTACGTCCAAGGATGATGCAATCCTATCACATTCTTGGGGACCGAAGCCTCTAGATACCATTCTGAACCGAAGTTCAAGGATGATGCAATCTTGCCACATTCTTGGGGACCGAAGCCTCTGGATACCATTCTGAACTGAAGTTCAAGAATGATGCAATTCCTGCCACATTCTCGGGGACTGAAGCCTCCGGATACCATTCTAAACCGAAGTTCAAGGATGATGCAATCCTGCCACATTCTCAGGGATTGAAGCCTCTGGATACCATTCTGAACCGAAGTTCAAGGATGATGCAATCCTACCACATTCTCGGGGACCGAAGCCTCCGGATACCATTCTGAACTGAAGTTCAAGGATGATGCAATCCCACTACATTCTCAAAGACTGAGGTCACCGGATCACTTTAGGGCATGTGCCCAGGGATAATACAATCCCACTGCATTCTCGAGGACCGAAGTCACCGAATCTATTCTGGACAAATGTCCCAGGATGATACAATCCCTCTTCATTCTCAAGGACCAAGGTCACCGGATCATTTTAGGGCAAGTTCCCAGGGATGATACAATCCCACTGCAACATCATTACTCCCCCTTTCAGGGAAGGTCGTTTTGAACCACACCAAGCTTGTCTCGAAAGTGTTCGAACTTTACTTGAGACAGAGGCTTTGTCAGCACATCATCATCTAAACTATCATCATCTACATCTTCAGTATGTGAATACTGAACTATCACCATCTTCAATTTCTTCTTGCTTTCCACAACCTGTTTCTCATTCCCTATCAAGAATAAGTCATCCACATATAATAATAGTATGATAGGTTCATCTTCTACAACCTTGTAGTAAAGGTTAGGATCGACTTTAATCTTAGCAAATCCCATGCTCGTTAGGAAACTATCTATTCTTCCATACCAAGCTCTGGGAGCTTGCTTTAGGCCATAGAGGGCCTTCTTCAACTTGCATACTTGATTCCATCTATCTTCAACTTCAAATCCCCGTGACTATTCGATGTAAAACTCTTCCTCAATCATACCATTAAGGAAGGATTGTATTTACTTCATCATGGAAGAAACTACCATGATAGTTCTGAAGGAAGTGTACCTTGCTTCTTGGAGTAAGTGTCTCTTTAGAATTAATTCCCTCTTTCTGATAGAAACCACAAGTCTTTCCTTACTTCTATCAGCAGCATATTTTATCTTACAAATCCATTTGGAATATACCACATTCTTGCTTTCTGGTTTGAGTATTATATCCCAAACATCATTCTAGTATTATTTCATCATAACATCTTCCATGAGCTCATCTTGTCAGGTCATCAACATATACTAGTCTTATGCATTCAACCTTGAAGGTTGGAAAGTCTTGATCCATCAGGAAGTTATCCATCATTTCAAACTTAGATATCTTCTGTAGTCACTCCCCCTGAAGTGGAGTATCATCTTCCCTCTTCATTCTGTACAAGTGGTTCTATGCTTGATATATACTGGTCAATAGAGTATGTCATGTCATAGTCAATTCTTTCTAAGGCAAATCACGAACCTTGCTTTGTACACTTGTTCTTGTAGATCCATAGATACTACGTACTTCCCTTTATGTCTCGAAATCATATCATATACATCATTCCCCATGATCAACTGTTATTATTTGATCATAGCTTCTTTCATATCATTCTTTTCTTCATTCTTTCCTTCATCCTTCGAGGTGGATCTACCACTCTCTGAAGCTCTTTCTCCCATCATGGTGTCTCTAACCCTGGGAGCTTCAGATTCATGTTTATTGGAGTGAATCTTGAATTGTCATCACTTGTTCTTCGTAACAAGTCTCATCCTTCTTTTCTTGTAGAAGGTTGTACAGGACCTTTCCTACAATTCAAAGCACCAGTTGCATGGTTAGAACTATTTCATAAAACATATGCATAACGACAAATTCTTATGCATCATGCAATTGGTTAGCCAATACAACATTCATCCATATCTCACAGAAACTTTCTAGATGCCTTCTACCATGACATCATTGAGATTGTGCACTAATCCAATATGTCAGCAAAGAAGTTTCATTCTAGATAAGTAGCAATGGAGAGTTGTATAGCACCATGAGCTACTTACCCATCACATGCATATTAGTAGTATACAGTCATTAATGCAAACAATCTATCATGCATAACACATCAACTGAATATAATCAAATGTATAACAAAACAATATCATGAAATGACAATTGAATACTTATCTTTTATTTGTTTCATGGGTAGAATCCATCTTGATCATTCTGCTTTATCATCTTCTTCATTCATGAAATCATCATTTCTTATCCAAATGATAAGATGAATAAGAGGTTCTTTAAGAATTGAGTTCTTCACATTCCTCATTGCTTGAGGGATCTTCTTTGAATGGTGAGAGCTTGATCTTCAATTGCTCCCGTCTTTCTTCTTCTCTTCTTATGAGATGAGATTCTTCTTCTTCCCAGAGTCTATTGAAAGTAATTACTTCCTTCTGGCACACATTCCTTGAATGAATGAATTCTATGATCCTGAGAGACCATTCAAGGTGGCTATCACCACTTCTGCATTCTCCGCTTCTTCTTTTACCACTTCAAGATGTTCTACATTCTGGATCTTCACATTCTTCAACTGTTTTCTTAAATCCATCTTATGATTTATGTTCTTATATTCAAATATCTTGATCAAGGAATCAAACATATTCGGTGTCTTTAGGGAAGACACTTGTGGTACAAGTTGATCCATGATTGAATCAATAATGATCTTCTTGTGTAAGGCTTTGAGCCTCATCTCCTTCTAGAACTGAAACCTCTGTACTCATGAAGGTGTCCAATTCATTTTATTTTAGAGAGATCAAATAATTCCATGCTTGGAATTTTTCAACTTCACCAAGCTTATCATCAAGCTGATGTGATAGATCACTTTGAAATGAGAACCTCAAATGCAAATAGCAAAAGATTAGATCTTACCGATTTGAGGTGTTCGTCGTGCTTCTAGAGCTAGCTGATCTAGGGCTTGTCAGAGAAACCATAATTTACAAAACTTTGAATCTTTTAGATCTGATTGGATAAAAATATAGATCTCTTAAAATGGAGCTGTCCAATGTACTCCTTTTCTGAAAACAGTGGAGGGAAGCTCCCGGAACATCCTAGTTTTCCAATTTCTTCTGGAGAAATGTCTGTCGCTATTTCTGTGATATCTCTGAAATTGCTGCTCTTATGTGTCTGAAATTTCTCACTGAGGTAACCTCGCATTTCCCTGATCCAAAACCATAGGTTTCATCAAAATTAGTTTCACCAATTGGGATTTATGATCCTTTTCCCAAGGTGACCTATTACAGGACTGTTCAGAACATCAAAGTTGTACGGCCTGCCACGTGTCACTGTTTCCTCTTCTGGTTATGAAATTCGGACCATAGAAATTAAAGTCCTTGATATTGCTATAAAATCTTTAGGAATTAAATTTGGACCTTTGTATCCCAATATATAGTAATTCTCCCCAGGTGTCCTGTTTAGGGATGAATTCGGAAAGAGGCTGGAACCCTAACTTGGAGGGATCATATCGCCAAGAATATAGTGAATCGGAGGCTGGCGTTTTTACATAGTGTACATCAGGATTTTATCTTCGGCCTCTACAAGTTTCAGCTCCTGAACCTTCTCCAATCTTGGGATATAGCAAATGTACCAAAACGTAGCAGTTTTAGTATTTAGGGTTTTTCTAGCTCGGGGTCAAACTAGGGTTTGACTTTCTCGGAGTTTCACCCAACCAAAAATATTGATCCAGGTATCTAAACTTCGATTTTGATGAGGAGATAAATCCTATGCTAGGCTCACTCAAAAATTCTTCTTCTACAAGAAGCCCTAATTTCTTCCAGGGAGAGAGAGAGGGTTTTTTGCCTTGTGAAAGTTGTCCTATTCAGGTTGGCCCTAATACCATGTTGAATTTTCATATGCTTAGCTAATACATCAGTATTTAATTTCATTTTCATAACAAAAACATATAAGCAGGATCACTGAAAGAAACAGTATCACAAGAATAACACAGATTTATCCTGGGAAAACCCTAAAGGGAAAAACCCAGCAAAAGCTTCCTCAATATAGATGCCCAAAAAGATAAAAGGTAAAACCAACAAGGAGATCAAATCCTGATCCTCCTCCTTCTCCAGCTTCTTCTCTCTCTCCACTAATGCGCTACACAAGTGAGAGTGTGTGCTCCAAATGAGGAGTGCTACACCTCTATTTATGTTCATTCGTTCACTTTAATTAACTCATCCGACATGTAGGCTCGAGTTGATCATGTAGGCTCGAGTTACACATGTAGGCTCAAGTAACCACACTGGGGTGCTAATGACCCACCTTTACAATTAGAGGGTACTACCTCATGACTCTTATTAGTTCTTCCGATTAGAAGCATCGGGGTACAAAGTAATACAAGTGGTTCTCCTGGTAGGACCATTGGGGACCACAAAAAGATACATATAGAATATTCTTTGAAGTTACAATATTTCAACACCTATGACCGAGTGGGAAACCATCGGTGGACAAGTAATAAAACCATCGGCAAAAAAATCTAGAGAATAACCGCAACAGCGGGCGCGACAAGAACTATGGACCCGGCACAAAACTGTTAAAACAACCTCGGACATCGGAAGGACTATCAACTATTCTTAGGACCCATTGCTCCTAGCCTCCCACAACCTTGGCTATAGACAGCTCTACCATCCCGGTGATTACTTTGGGAAACGAGTATCGAGGCTCGACAACATTATGCTCTTAAGAATCGGCAAAGGGAAGGTAATGCTTTCGAATCATTTCAGGACTAGTCCTCCACAACACTGGGAGAGATAAGCATTATAACTTCGGCTTGCTCCGGTTTATTAACTTGACAGTGGGAAAAAAAAAATCAGATATCGAAAACACTAAGCTGACAGAAAATACATTTCATCAGATACGTATAGCACTAAGGAGCTGGAACTTCGGTAAACAAAGTTTGAGGATAAAACAAAATAACTCTAATGCATTGATGACGGCTTCTGATAGATCACTCGACAAGCTAGATGACTCTGTTTCTACAACATCAAAAGGTTATTCCTCTACACTTCCAATATCGAAAGAATAGATAACTAATGATCCGATACAAAAAAGCAAAAAGACCAAGCTTTTTTAAGAACATCTCTGTACTTAGGGAAAATTCGGCAATAATAAAATACTCCGAGGCCAGTTTGAAGAACAAACAAATAAAATGGGGGCCCTAAAATTGAAAAACTTTGGGGAAACAGTTGCAGCTGCAACACATTGATATATATGTGTGTTGAGTAGTGTTATATAAATAGATATTTTGTTTGCTATGATCTCTTTCCTTCCATTTATGTTCTTGTGATAAATATTAATTGAAGGTTTCATTTATTGGTTAATGTGTGTATGCCAATGTTTCCATTGATCCTGCAAGATATCAAGTTTAAATTTGCACTTTGTTTAAACTATTGAATTATTTTCAAGCTTGATATGTTTTCCTCCACCTTGAATGTATGAGTTTTGTCCTAAAGGCATGTTATATGCTTATTTTTGTTCCATTTTCTAAATTCACCATAATTTACACATCAGTATGTGGATATTGTGAGATCATCATCCTCTTCAATTTTGAAGTGCAATAAAATATCATCAGTATGGTGAGTATTGGTACTGATATGTAAATTATGGTGAGTACTGGTACATCATCAGTATGTGGATATTGTGAGATCACCATCCTCTTCAGTATGTGAGTACTAGGACATCACCATATGGAACATCACTAGGTGAATATTGGATCATCATCTACAACATCAGTATGTGAATATTGGATCACCATATACAACATTAGTATGTAAATACAGGAACAACAAAAACATCATTAGCATGTTAGTTCTAAAGAAACATCATCAACAAATAAATGTTAGATCATCATCTACATCATCAGCATAGAGATGTTGGAACATCATCAGCAACATCATAGAATGTTGAGACAACATCATCATCAACAACATAGAAATGTTGGAACAACATCATCATCAACAGCATAGAAATGTTAAAACAACAACAACGTCATCAGCATATAAATGTTGGAATCAACACAGAGTGTTGGAACCACATCGTCTACATCAGCATAGAAACGATGGCACCAAAACAGAGTGATAGAACCACATTTTCTTCATCATCATAGAAATGTTGGCATCAACACATAGAGTGCTGGAACCACATTGTATTTCCCTTAGGACATCTGAAGTAGCATAATGGTGGATTCTTTGGTGGATCCACTCGGGTGTTTGTCTGAATTACTAACCCTTTCAGGACAAAAAATATGATCCAGACAAACAAATCTAACTAGGGTCCATACAATCCTTGTCTGGCTTACTAACTCTTTTGATTCAAATAATCCTAGCTATACATACTAATCCCCCTAGGATCAAATAGGCATAGTCTAGCTTACTAACCATTTGGGCCAAACAAGCGTAGTTAGACATACCCTACCTAGGATGATCTACCAAACCAATGCAACAATAAACCTACTATGTCATCATCACTCCCTCTTTTGTGGGTGTTCCTTTCAAAATTCACCAAGATTGTATCAAAAGTATTGAAACTTTACACAAGACATAGGCTTAGTTAACACATCAACAATTTGTTCCTCTGTGGGAACATACTTGAGCATTACATCTCCCTTCTACACCATATCTTGGATGTAGTGATATCTAATTTCGATATGTTTCGACTTATCATGAAACACTGAATTTTATGTGATCTTGATACGACTTTTACTATCACAATTGATATCAGTCACATCTGTCTCTGCATCGAATAATCCTTCCAACATATTGCAAATCCATACTACTTAGATATAGGCTAAACATGATGCAATGTATTCAACTTCTTCCGTACTAAGGGAAACACTGGACTTATTTCTACTGAACCATTAGACCATACCTGATCCCAAACTAAAACAACATCTTGAAGTGCTCTTTCTGTATTTGAAACTTCCTTTAGAATATAAATCTACAAATCCATGTAATTTGATCTAACCATTTGATGCATATCTAAGACCATAATCCAATGTACCCTTTAGGTACCTAATCACATGTTTTGCTTCCACTAGGTGAACATGTATGGGATCCACCATATACTGACTTAAGGTGTTTATAACAAAACATATATATGTCCTCATATTGGTCAAATACATTAATGAACCAGTAATTTGTCTATATAAGGTAACATCCACTATCTCTGAAGAATCGTCATTCAAAAGCTTCAGATTCGTTGTCATCAAAGTAGTCATAGCCTTACAATCCATCACCCTAAATCTCTTAGGATCTAAACTGCATATATTCCTTGGTTAAGTAAAATCTCATCTAGATATTGCCATACTTCAAGAGCTAGAAAATAGTGCATCATACAAGATCTTTCATCTCAAACTCTGTAGCAAACTTCTTCTTGCATCCATTGATGGGCCTATCATCACCTGTACAAAATAAATTATACACATGTAGTAGTAATATCATAATCATGTCATATTCAACCTTTTAGTAAAGGTTGGAATCTTCTTTTCTCTTAGTAAATCCCAAACTCATCAGAAACCCATCAATTCTTCCATACCATGCTCTGGGTGCTTGCTTCTACCCATGCAATTCCTTCTTTAGTCTGCATACATGAGTCTTCTGATCATCTATCTCAATGCCTTGTGGTTTATTAATGTGTACTTCTTCTTCTATAACTCCATTTATGAAGGTTTTCTTTACATCCATCTGATGTAACTTCCACTTCATCTTGGATGCCAAGGAAAGTACGGTTCTTATTGAGGTGTACCTTACAACGGGTGCAAAGGTCTCCTCATAGTTGAATCCTTCCTTTTGAGAGAATATGCAGGCTATGAATATTTCCTTGTACTTCTCTATATTTTCATATATTGAATGTTTTGTTTTGTAGATCCATTTCGAGGATACTACTGACTTGTTCTTTGGTATTGGTACTACATCCCATACATCATTCTTTAGAATGGACTAGTATTCCTTGACCATGGCATATACCCATTCCTTCTACTTTGTTTCTTCTTCAAAGAATTAATTTTCTTCATCAATGAGATTACACATCAAAACCACATAATTGGGGTATGTATTTTTCTTCTTACTTTATATAATGGTTCCTTCTGGAACACCATATCTTTTCACTTCTTTAATTATTTCATGTGCCCAATCGGTTCTTATTTTACGTGAGATCATCTCATTAGGAAACTCCTCAGGTATCTAGGGTTATGTCATGTCATGATCCTCAAGTATCTGTTCTTCCTCATCATTTCTGTTTCGTTTGGATATTTCTGCAGCTCTAGGAGCTTCATACTCCTCTTCATCTTCCTGATTCTCCTAATTTTTTTGAATGTTGTATCTTCATCAAATGTTACATCTCTGTTGAGTTCAATTTGACGGTATCCTCGGATATAGATTCGATAATCCTTTGATTGCTAACTGTATCCTACAAACAATCTCGTCTTTCCTGAAGGGTCCAACTTCGATCTCTTATCCTTGGGAATGTGTATGTATACTGGAAAACCAAATATTTTTAGATGACTAACTTCATTATTTTTTCAGGTAAAAATCTCTTCTAGAGATTTATTTCCAAGAGCACTTTGAGAGATTCTGTTATGTACATATATTGTCATTCTAGCTTCTTCTGCCCAGAGGTACATAGGTAGATCGTGATCATGGATCATGGATTTTACTGCTTCCATGATAGATTTATTCTTCCTCTTAGCCACAACATTCTGTTGAAAATTATAGGGGATGGTGAGATCCCTATTAATCCCATCTTCTTTGTAGTAATCATTTAATTCACCTGATGTGAAACCACCTCCATTATTTGATCTTAAGGTCGTGATCCTCTTTTCATAGAGGTTTTATACAAGAGCCTAAAAATCCTTGAACTTTTCAAATACTTCATCTTTCTTCTTCAAGAAATAGATCTAAGTTTTGTGGCAGTAGTCATCAATAAAGGAAGCATAGTAAACATACTCACTTAGTGAAGTATTTTGCATTGGTTTCCATACATATTAGTGAACAATGTCTAATATCCATTTTGATTTACTGTCACTTCTTGGAAAGGGTTCTTAGTGTTCTTTCCTTCTGCACATCCTTTGCACACTCCTTCATGGTTTATATGGATCTCTGGTAAACCTATCACCACCTTGATCACAGTTGGATATGATGTGTAATGTATATGAGAAAGTATTATATGTGATAGTTCACATGGGCTTACGGTGCTAGTCATCAAGGATAAATATGCATGCCCCTTTAGGTTGTAGAGTCCTCCTTATTCAACTCCAATCACCACTGCATCATATATAGTTTTCCCTTTTTTCCACATGAGGACTTCACCATCTATGAAAGTGACTCTAAAAGCTTTCTTATATAAAGCTGAGATAGAAAGGAGTTTCGTATTTAAACCTGGAACATATAGATCATCCTTCATCTTCATGGACTTTCTAGAGTCCGGATTATAAGAGGGTTCTCCCATCCCTTTGATGAATTATTGGTAATCATATCCAATCATTATTTTGTGTGACGAATCCTTCTGTATAAGATGAGAGAGAGAATCCTTGTAACTTGTCATATTCTTGGAGGTACCACTATCTACTAGCCAAGTGTCACTTCCAGGTGAAACTGAACATGTGAGGGATTAAATCAAAACATATTATTCACAGGAATATTCATATTCTTTAGTCCTCTTCTCATCTACTTGACCATCATCTTCAGCTACAAGGGCTTGGAACCTTTTGTTCCTCTTCTTCAACTATTCTTCCTTCATGGGACAATTTATGGAGATGTGTCCCATCTTGTGGCAAGTGAAGCATTCAAAAGTTTAAAATTCCTTCTTAACCCTCTTATTCATTTGAGGCCCTTGAGTTCTCTTGGGAGGAGGATCATGACTCTTCCTCTTGTTCTTTCCTTTGGTATGGGTTTCCAAAGCTTGATATTCGTTTTCATTTAGCTTCTCTTCTCTGATTTCTATTATTTATTCTACTTGAAAATATTCTTCCCATAACCTTTTGGAATTTGGTCAACTTTCTTCTAGAACGTATTCCTTGAATGAAAGATTCCCATTCTCATGGGAGACCATTCAAGGTGGCCATTACAACTTCTACTTTTTCTACCATGTTACCAATAGCTTCCAATTTCTCCTTGATTTGGGATACTCTTGTTCAGAATGGTAACTTGAGAATGGTAACTTGAGAAGCTTCCAATTGTCATATACTTCTGAACCTTCACACTCTTGAGTTGATTTCTCAAGGTCATCTTCCTATTGATATGTCTTCCTTCAAGTACGTTGGATAGGGCATCAAACATTTACTTAGTATTTATCCTTGAATATAATTGAGGGATCAAGTAATATTTGATGGATTCAACTATGATCCTCTTATCCTTGATGATATCCTTCTTTTTCTTGGCCTTTGCTTCATCTCCTTCTGGTTCTGGAACTTACTCCTTTATGAATCCTTGTAGATCATTCTCTTCTAGGATGAGCATGATCCTATACTTCCATTCTCTAAAGTTCTCAACACCCTCAGGCTTCTCATCCACCTTGGTATTTTTTGTCATATTAAGTAATATGAGAACCTCAAATGGAAATGGAAGAAATAATACTTACTAGTAAAAAATTCTTTGTCTTACCTCCTTCAGGGTGACATAGGGTTTGATGGTAAAACCCTAATTTTTCAATTGATATCACTTGTAGGGTAGAGTGGTGGAAAATATGTGCCTCCCAAAGGAAATATAGGTTGTATCTTTATTTTCCTAATCTTGATGGTGGAACCTTGAAAAAGCTAAAGCCCTAGTTCTTCCTGATTGTAGTGTCGGGCCCAGAAATGAAACTTCTCGAAATTCAGTTTTGTTTTCACAGAAAGATGCACCCTCCTAGAGAGAGTTGAGTGAGCCCTATTTTTGGGTTGGTTTTTTAAGGGAACTGTTTGGAATAAAAAAACCCTAGATTCAAAATGTCTCCTTTCAAGGTGGCTCTAGTACCATGTTAAGTTTTCTTAATTGCTTAGATGATATTCGAAAACAATTTAGAATAATAGGATCACTGAAATACAATAAGAAAAAAACACAAAGAACACATAGATTTTCCTCCATGAAAATACAAAGGAGAAAACCCTGCAAAGCTTCCTCAATATATAACTCAACCAAGACAATGTAAAACCCCAAGATAACTCCTCCTCTCTCCAACGCACTTCTTCTTATCTCTCTAGCGAACTTGCTTGAGTGAAAGTGAGTATAAATGGAGGTGTCTCACCTATTTATATTCATCATGTGAGTGACTTAATTACCTAACTAGGTCAGCTAGGTTCTCTAATTAGGGATGACCTACCTAGAAAGACTCAAAATAATATTTATAAAATACTTTTGTGGATATTATATTTGCCCTAAATTACAATGGAGATTTTACCTCATGACTTTTACATGACCACTTACATAAAGGACATCTTCGAATGGAGGAATAACAATAATACAAATAAAATATCTTCCGAAGTTAGATTATTTTAACATATAATGTATTCATCAACAAGTAGAATAAAAAACAAGATTGCCAATAGATCATTGCAAAAACAAGATTATAGAGTTTGTTATGTCTTTATCCACTCTCTGACATTTTGTTTTTCGATCCATATGAAACCAAAATCCCCAATTATATAGAGAATAAACCTCCAAATGTAGGTGATATATAATATGATTTAAATGGAAAGTATACTTTATCCATTTAAAGCAATACTTCACGCAGGATATCCAAAAATTTCTAGTTGAATGACAACACCTAGACACAAAAAATATAGAAAATATAGATTTACCAAAAGCCGTGATTTCTACATGGGATATTGGAATCTTATATTTCCATTTTGATATTTGCAATATTTTGGTTTAATATATATTCTTCCTTTATCTACCCAATTTCATTGTTAGAAATTGAAGATGGAGTTTGCTTGTTTGAATTTAAAATTAGTTGATGAAGTTTAGGCCTAGATTTGCTTCTTTTGTTGAAGCATTGCTTCCATGATAGAATTATGTTCAATGTTATGAGTATTCATCTAAGCTTTAATAGAGAATATGGAGGTCCCATTGTCCTATAAATGACTCCTTAAAATATTAAGAACACCATTGATATGATATATGGGGAAATGATCAAGCTGATGGTTTCAATTGCAATACATTCTACTAGTTTTCTAGATTGCATAATCTCGAGAAGAGTACCAATTAAACCACCTATCCCTGCAAATATGCCAACAAAAAAGACACAAATAAAAACCCAGATGTTAAAACCCCAACAATGACAACTTTCCAAATATAGACATCAATTTCTAAATCTAGGCCTATCCTTTTTCAAAAATTCAATTACTACCTCATTAATTGATCCCATACAAAATTAAGGCTTGGAAGTGCATCTACAACTAAATGTTTTCTAGAGAATATAGGTCTATAAGTACACATGTAGTTAACTTTATCTCAATATTAATACCTCTTGCGATACAACCCTTAATCATTAACTATTGTTGATGTTTGCTCAAAATTTAATGAAAAAGTGGCATGGTACATCAAAAGTGATCCCCATTATTGCATGATCAAATTTGATGATTTCACCTTGTCCATAAGTGGGACAGATGATACATGTGGACAAATACAATCAAGCCTAAAATTTCAAGTTAATTGTGGAATTTAAACATTTAAAATTGTTGGCTACCCATTGTTTCATATTGTATATAATATGTAAAATGTGATAACCCATTAATCAAAGGATAAAATGAATGACTAATAAATGGGGAAGAATTATTTTCATGTGTCATGTGTTACTTTGTCACAATTAATATGCCATGAAATGAAAAATTCTACTCAAGAGGAGTCCTTTCACATTCAATGTGCTCACCAATATACCGTTGTGGTTTTTAGTGATATTACAATGTACCTAGTAGCCTCATTGAACCATAGAGACCCCGGAGTACTCAAATTCATATCCAATTTCATTCTTATTTAATATATTCAATTATATAGTGGAATTTAACACCATAATTGGTGGCCCAAAATACACATAGCTTAAGAATACAAGATAATTATAGGAATGATAGCATGAACAAATACATATGTACTATATCGATTAATTCCATGCATTACAACGTTCATTTACACATTCGTAAAATAGTAATTTAAACAAAGACCATAACATAAATACATCCATGACATTTATACATAAATAGATACTTATATTTAAATTAAAATGATATCCAATTGGTTGTGTGTGAAGGATGTTCCTCCCATCTATAGGCATTGTTAGGCGAAGTATTACTTTGATAAGCCATGTTGGGATTATTATTAATCCTCCCTTTGACCACATAGTCTAACTATCTATTTTCCTAGCTTATGAGGTCTTCATCACTCCACTAGTGCATGGGGGACACACCTAGGGGACATATGCCACGTACCGCACCTGATCCCATGATTTTAGGTGCCCCAAGAACTAATCCCTATAATTTAGGAACCCACTGAGTTCCACAAGTAGTCTTTTTTAGTTGACCTAGGTAGGTATTCATTTATGCTTGGTTATTCTCCAGTTACCATTAGTTAGATCACAATGAGTTATCCTAGCACCAGTTTGCATGATTGAAGGGAGTGTGGGTGCCTTTGTCCACCTACCCTCATTAGTTAACTAATTATAGACTAATTCAGTTATCCGAAGTTGCATTAGTGAGCTCCAGTGGTGATTTTCCCACATTGAGTTAGCTTCGAAGTCAGTCTAAGTTGGTAGATTCGAATCCTATATTAGGCATTTGAATTCTCCTATATGTATAACCATTGTATTACATATTAATTACTGATTCATGAATATAATCATATTATTCCAATTTTCTCTCTATGTGTGTACAATTTTTCCATGAGTAATTGATCAGTCTATTCTAAATTCTTCTCTCTCTTTTCCAGTGTTCTCTTCTCATTTGAATTCATACAAGTTGATGATCCTATGCTTCATTTAATTTAACATGGTATTAGAGAGGGTATCCATGCATGGCTCAAACCTTGGAAACTTCCATTGATGCACCAGAACTCATTGAGTTTCCGCATAATTCTTGAAATAATTGTTTCTCCCTCTGTATTTTGTCCGGAGAAG
Organism: Pseudotsuga menziesii; assembly: GCA_001517045.1. NCBI lineage: Eukaryota > Viridiplantae > Streptophyta > Pinopsida > Pinales > Pinaceae > Pseudotsuga > Pseudotsuga menziesii. The sequence continues at coordinate 431,492 of LPNX010398360.1, forward strand.
TCTATCTAGGCGTGATGTACTCAAAGAAAGTGCACATGTCTAAGTGAAGGGTGTTTGAGTTGAATTAACTTGAATTGAGTTGTTTTACAGTGGTTTTGCAGGTACATTCAAAGAATTTCTGAAGAAATGTTGATCAAAATAGTTGTGAAATGGAGAATGCATCAGCTCTAACTCCCAGAATCCTTACACCCTTCAATTACCTTGATTGGAGGCAGGATATATAGTTTGACTTATGCAACAAAGGTCAATACAGGATGACAAAGGGGAGAGAAGTCGAACCCTAGAAGTATATAGAAAAATAGAAGCATCTGGATAGGCTTAATGGAGTTTTTGGCTACATGTGCATCCACATATCCATGGAGTTGTTGTTCCATCTTGATGGGATAAAAACTCCAAAAGAAGTATAGGATAAGCTCGAACCCTTATTTAGTAAACAGGATGAGTGGTGGGGCCATATCCTAGAGAATTATCTGATAGCACTACATCCCAACTTTGAAACTATACAATAGTTTTTCTAAAAATTCAAATCACTGGTCATGCAATGCAAGCAATGTGGGATTGAGAAGAAGGATGATCAATTGGTGCTCTCCATACTGAAAAAAAATTGGCTCATAATTTTCATTGTTTGTATCTACCTTTCACTCTGGGAGACTGACTACTCCTAATTGGTGAATCTCATCTCTTGATTCCTTCATAGAGTCTATAATCCAAGAACAAGACAAGATTATATAGCTGGGATCTCTCAAAGCCTCTCCAAATCAATCTATCTTAGCTAGTGAGTCAAGGAATGTGCAATCCATAAGGAAGTAGAAAGGTACAGAGAAAATAAACACTAATTTTGAACCTAAATATGAGTTTGATCCATCAAATGAAGCCTCGGGCTCTAGGAAGGACAAACATCAAAGTTCTAACAAGGGCAAGTGCTCCTAGTTTAAGAAATGAAACCATACATATAAATACTGTATGAATAAGACCATATATCAAATGAAAAAAATCCTTAAGTATTCCAACATTGCACTCCCTAAAGGCGCAAGGAAGACTGACTCTAGAGAAAAGACTGAAGATCATGATGGAAGATTCCATGCACTAAAGGCTAGTTGTTCAAAATTGTATGCCTTCCTTATTGATTCAGGAGACTCCAATCATATGGTTGCATCCAGAGAATCATTATCTTCATTACAACTTACTGATGGTCTGAGTATTCATATGGTTGATGAAACTGAAATTCAACCTGAAGCAAAAGGTTCCATCCAATTAACACATGGAGTGTTCAAATATGTACTCTATGTGCTCTCTTTAACTGCAAACTTGTTATTTGTATACTAGATGACACATACTGGCCCGCCAAAGCAAGTGTTATTTGGTCCTAACTCGGTGGAGATATCATATATCTCAAGTGGAAATATTATAGCAAAGGGTATTGCAAACCATTCCTCCAAAGCATATGAATTCTCACACTTTATTCCATACTTAGATCCAGTATAGTCTCATCTTTCATTTGAAAGGGGAGGTAAAACCATTCTACCAACACCTTTTACATATGATAATGTTTCTAATAGTGTTTCAGATTCAGAATCCGAAGTAGAGGACCTAGTTGAATCAGTTTATGAAACTAAAGATGAAGTTCACAGTGATCCAAATCCAAATCCAGTCCCTACTCCCACTCCTAGTCCTAAATGGGAAAAAAAGGTTATTGAGGAAGCTAGGCACATGACTGGAGAGCCATCTAACATGAGGAGAAAAATATACTAGTTTCAAAAAGAGAACCTTGCACTATGTCAAGAAAATTCACTTCCTTCATATAGGTGCAACAAGCTCTACTGGTTATTTTCCCATGCTAAGTTAGCTTTGAAGTCAGTCTGAGTTGGTATATTTGAATCCTATCTTAGGCATTCGAATTCTCCTAAATGTACAGCCATTGTATCACATATTAATTACTGATTCATGAATATAATCATATTATTCCAATTTTGTCTTTATGTTTGTACAATTTTTCCATGAGTAATTGATTAGTCTATGCTAAATTATTCTCTCTCTTATACAACCTTCTCTTCTCATTTGAATTCATGCAGGATGATGATCCTATTCTTCATTGAATTTACCTGGACACTCTTGAGTTGGGGCTATCGATCCACAAGGGCTAAGTGTTTTCCAGCTAATTCTACTCATGTCATTAGCTCATGCAACCCACTACTACACAAAACCTTGCCAAAATTGTCTTGGTCCTCAATTTTCCTTCCCCGTCAACCTACACAATGCTAGGAACAATATCCCTTCATTGAGCTAACAGTCCCTCGGGTAACTTCCAGTTCCCTTCTACTGCGCCAACATAGGATCAATAAGAAGTCTTCGAATAGGGACTCCAGGGCTACAACTGTAGGTTAGGATCTCTCACATACACCAATATCCTCTATTTAATGGCATCAAGAACTCATATTCCTCAATGAAATCCCCACTCTCTGTGACCGTACCAAGTTATGGAAATCATGGTGAAGGAAAAGGGTGTGGAAGGAAATTTGAATTGTAGAATTTGGATGAAGGAATGAGCCCCTCAATACCTTTATTTCTCACTTTTATATGCATACATAATATTTCCATGTGTGTAGATATTATAAATCCAATATGGCATAAGGAATTTCATAAACAAGCTAAGGATCTAGGCACACAATTAACCTCACAGAGAATTGCAGAGAATTAGCATAAAGTTTGAAAAAGAGTAATGAACACACATGAAGAATGAAACTCAGATGCATGAAACTCTATTATATCAATATTATTCATTAAATAATGATATGGTTACATATATAATACATCCTCATAGAATAAAATCGAATTTCCAAAGAGGAAACTCAGACTAGCTAATACAACAGGCTTACTTTAAGGCAAAATAAAAAAATCAAGGTGTCAAAAGTAGCTTCCAAATATGTCCAGGTTATCACGAATTAGCTAAAGTAGTATGGTAGCTAATGAGTGGTGTAAAATATTTCTAATAATGTATTTTGGAGTGAAAATCATGGAGGATTTACTGGCTAAAGAAGATAGCAATTGTCAATCTTAGAAACATTTTACAAATGAAAAGATAAAAAAAGTAGGACAAAAGTAGTCTTAAAGAAGGAATGCACCGTTCCTATTTTGTACAATCAATAAAGTAGCATAATATTGTCCAAAATAAATCTAAGTGTGCTCCATAAGATAATGATGACAAGTGGTGATCAAATATGACAAAAAATGGCCAACCACCTAGTCTACACCTACTAAATTAATCAAAATGATTAATAATTATATCCTAATTCTATACGTGGGTTTTTTATATTCCAAAACCCCACCTTAAGACTGACTTTATGTGAGTAAATATGAATCCAAAATTAGGGCTCGGTCAACTTAGGCCTTATGGTCACCCTTTACATTATTCATCCATGTAAACTGAGGAAACAGGGAAAACCATGGTAACAAAATCCTCCCTATAAAAAAGGGCATGAAAGGTAAACCAAAAATGTTTCTCTCCAAACTAAATGTTGATGTCTACATGGATCTTCTTCTTGGGAATAATATTAATCTACTCAACTAGATCAAGAACATAAACAACTACTTGATGGAAATTAGAACCATGTAGAGCAACTCATATCCACTGATAATAATGTGCAAGCAGGAATGGAAACTCTTGAAGCATCAATTGAAAGTTGTAATGATGTCCAAGTTGGTACGATGACTTGGACTTCAAACCAAAATAGGTGAAATTATCTCCAAATAGGAGAGACAAGTATCCAAGTGAATGTATAAGTTATCCAACTTCGTTTACACTGAGAGGAAGTGTGCAAGTGACCATGTAGGAAAAATGAGGAGGTTTAGGATCAGGGAGTGTGAATGCAGAAACTCTATAGATTGATCTAGCTTCCAAATTACCCAAGGGAACACAAACTAGAATCTTAGTAGACTCATGGGAAGAAAGGGGATCATCTTATAGATAATGAACTGATAAAAACTCCTCTGTGGTATAAGTCTGAAAGGAGGATAGAGAGTGATGTTCAAGATCTTCAAGGAGGCTATGAGAATGGGTGTCAGGAACCCAGGAGGATATGAAATTGTGAATGATATCAAGTATGGTGAGTGAAAAGACACATATAATACTTTATCTAGTTGAGCAAACATCTGGGAATACACGGAGTTGCGCACCATCATTAAGTGATGTATGCACAACTTATGTAAAGGGTGGCATATGGATCTTAGAATCCATAATAGAAGAAATAGAGAACATTGAATGTGTGATTGAATCTTCAACAATGGAAGCTCCATTAGTCACTTATTCTTCATTGAAAACATCAAAGGAAGATGAATTGGGATCTTGAACTTCAAGAGACATAGAAAAATATGGCTCTTCAATATATGATTCTTGATATGTAGAGGAAGCACTTCAATCAAAGAGAATGGTAGCAACATGAACTTGTTGTGTTGAATTTGCAACTTCTTCATCATGAGCAACTTCATTAGAGACTGTAGAGGACAAGAAATCTTCAGAGAGAGCACCAAAGGAGGTATTGGATTTACTCTAGTTATCATTTTCTTCTTTCTTCACACTAAAATATATGTCTATATTGCACTAGAGCTTGAATGGATACTTAGTAAAATCTATGAAATAATGCATATTCAGAGACATGCCAAACACATAATTCCATGTGCTCTATCACATTCATTTATCCAATCATTGTTCTCTTCATAATATTCTTCACCAGATCCAATATATATCTCATATATACCTTATCTCTTCATAGATGCAAACATATTTTGCTTCAACTCAGCATAATTGAATGGAGTAAGTGGAGGAACAACTATCGAATCCATGCAGTTGTTGCACCTACAAATCTACAATGGAGGATTAATTACTGAGATCCCAAATATATGATACCATGTAGAAATTCTAAGGTGAAGGTGGCATAAGGAATTTCATAATCAAGCTAAGGATCTAGGCACACAGTTAACCTCACATAGAATTGTAGAGAATTAGCATAAAGTGTGAAGAAGAATAATGAACACACATGAAGAATGCAACTAATATTCATCAAACTCTATCATATAAATACTATTAATTAAATAATTATATGGTTAAATAAATAATACATCCTTATAGAGGAAAATCGAATTGCTAAAGAGGAATCTCGGACTAGCCCATAAAGCAGGCTTACTTTAAGGGAAAAAAACCTAAGGTGTCAAAAGCAGTTTCCTAATCTGTCCAAGACCTCACGAATTAGATAAATCAGTATTGTATGATTGGTGGAAAATATTTCTAATCATGGATTTTGTAGAGAGAATAAAGGAGGATTTATTGGCCACGGAAGATAGAACTTTCCAGTGAACTAGATTTATCTTAATCTAGTGAAAAGTTGAAAAAGTAGGACAAAATAAATCTTAAAGAAGGAATGTACCCTTCCTATTGTATACAGTAAATAAAGAAGCAAAATATTATGTAGAACCAACCTAAGTGCACTCCATAGGCTAATCATGGAAAGTGGTGTTCAAATATGTCAAAAGATAGCCAACTACCTAGTCTACACCTAGAAAATTAATCAAAATGATTAATAATTATATCCTAATTCTATAGGTTTGTTTTTAATATTCCAACAATGTGGCCATACCACATGGAACCACTTTCCCCCCTATTAATCCATTTCTTAATATAATTAAATAATGCTTAATCAAATAAATGCTCTTAATTAAGGTTTAGTTACTTGGTTTAAATTGTTAAGGCTAGGAAATCAACTAAGGCCCACTATCACTTCCCCACTCATGGATTCATACCCCCCATATCTTCTACGTTTGTCTTCCTATGCAACCATTATATTTTTTTATATTAATAATAAAAAATGTACATATTTACAAACTCTTGTTCATATTGACCATTTGTTTCTAACTTCTACATTTTACGTCAATATTTACAAAATTTACATCAGGGTCATAATTGGGGTATTACATTCCCCTCCCCCTTAATTTATGCATTGTCTGGCTCAGTGCATCATCAGTACTATGAACATTTACAAAACTTTTACCAAAAATTAAAAATAGTTGTGGGTATGCCTCTCGCATCACATCCTCCATCTCCCATGTTTCTTCTTCAGGATTTTAATGGATCCATTGGACCTTCACCTTTATGATGATGTACCTATTCCTCGAAAATGATACTTTCTGATAGAGGATATGCACTGAATATCTTGGAATATCTCATTCTGATTCCACCTGGATCACATCCCAATTGATTATATGGTTAGGATCAGGCACACATTTCTTTAATAAAAATACATGAAATACATTATGCACATGCAAACAAGTAGGAAACGCTAATTCATAAGCTATAGGTCCTATCCAATCCAAAATTTCAAAGGGCCCACAAAATCGGGTCGCAATATTTGGATAGATTCCCAATTTCAGAGAACTCTTCTTTGGCATGACTTTCAAATACACATGATCCCCCACTTTAAATTATTTTACTGTTATTTCTTTGTCTGCATAACTCTTCTGTTTGTCATGTGCCACTTTCAAATTCTATCTGATTTTTACCATTTTCTCTTCTAGTTCTATGAGTAGTTATGGCCCAAGTACAACTGGATTTTCCCAACTAATTGGAGTATTGCACCTTCTACCATATAAGGCTTCAAATGGACTCATCTTCAAATAAGCATGATATCCATTATTGTATGCAAATTATACCAAATATAGGTAGTCCTCCCAATTTTATGGTTGATACATCACATACATTTTTAACATGTCCTCAATAACTAATTGATTCTCTCAGTTTTCCCATCTATCTGTGGATAATATTATGTGCTTAAATTAAAATTTGTTCCAAATCCCTTGATTAATCCCTTCCAAAATTTTGATGTAAGATTTGGATCTTTATCTAAAACTATTTCCTTCAGTATCCCATGTAACTTGGAAATCTCTTTCATATAAACACCTTATATATTAGATGCCTTATGAGTTGACTTAACTAGTATAAAGTGATCAGCTTTGGTTAAATTATCCACCACCACCATGATGGAATCATGTTTCTTTCTTGTCCTGGGAAACTTAGTTATGAATTCAATGGTCACCACATCCCATTTCCACTTTGGTATTGGAAATTGTTGAATCAATCATGCTGGATGTTTATGCTCAAATTTCACTCTTTGAAATTCAATGCACTTTTATATATATTCATGAATATCTCTCTTCATTCTTGGCCAAAATTATTGACTTCTTACTCCTCGAATTGTCTTTTGGTATTCTGGATGCACTGCATATGGTACATTATGCATCTCATTCATTACCAATTTATTTTAATTCCCATGAATTAGGAACATAAACTCTAGTTTTGTATGTAATAATTCCATTGTCTTCCAACCTATAACCTTCATATTTATGTTGTATATTTTCCTATTGTAATTCTTGTTTTACCTAAAGGTAATGTTCATCTGTTATGACAACGTCAAGCATTCTGGTTGTTAAATTTGTTTTGCACATACTAATGGTTGAAGTATGCATAGAATGAACCCTTTTACTGAGTGCATCAACAACTTTGTTTTCCTTACCCTTAATATGTTTGATATCAAAATGAAACTCACACAAAAATTCCATCCATCATGTTTGTCTTGCATTCAAATTTTGCTTCTCAAACAAATATTTCATCACTCTATGATTTGTTCTTAATTCAAATCTTCTACCCATAAGGTAATGTCTCCACATCTTTAATCCTTGCACAACAGTAGAAAGTTCCAAGTGATTTGTGATATACTTTTTCTCATGCTCTTTAATCTCTCTTGATTTGTAACAAATCACATGTCAATTTCACACAAGGACTCCACCATTTCCTTCTTAACAAGCATTTGCACATACAACAAAATATTTATTTAGATCAACAACCTTGAGAATTGATGTACTAGTGAGTAATTTATTTAATTGTTGGGAACTTTCTTCACATTGTTGTGTCCACTGAAACTTAACTCCTTTCTTTTGCATGGTGTAATTGGGTGTACCACTTGAATCCCTCTATAAATATCATGTAGTATCCAACTAATCCCATGAATGGCCTTACTTTTGATATATTCCTAGGTGTAGGCCATCCAATAATAGCTTTTATCTTCTCTAGATCCACTATTATTCCTTCTTCAGAAATGATATGTCCCAAGTAGTGAATCTTCCTCTGATAGAAATAACATTTACTTATCTTGGCATAAAGTTGATGTTCCCTTAACACTTGTAGTACTAATCTCAAGTGTTCCTCATTCTCCTCTTATGACTTTGAATAAATAAGAATGTCATCCATAAATAGAATGACAAACTTATCTAAATACATCCATAATATCCCATTCATCAATCTCGTTAATGTAGTTGGTGCATTTTGTTAACCCAAATGACACCACCAAAAACTCATAATGACAATATATGATCCTGAAGGATTTCTTTCTAATGTATTAATGTTTTATCCTTACTCAATGGTAACCTTAACTCAAATCTATCTTTGAGAAAATATTTTCTCCTCTAAGCCGATAAAACAAGTTATCAATTCTGGGAAGCAGATATTTATTCCTCACATTGGCCTTGTTCAATTGTCTAAAATCAATACACAACCTCAAAGTGCCATCCTTTTTCTTGACAAATAGTGTTGGCACTACCCAATGAGACACACTTGGGAATATGTACCCTTTCTTCAACAATTCTTCCAGCTACATCTATAACCCCTTTAACTCATGTGTACTCATTATGTATGGAACTTTGGATACTGTGGCAGATCTAGGAATCAAATAAATAAATAAATCAATATCTCTTTCGGTATAAATCCTGGTATTTCTTCAAACACATCTACAAAATCTTGCAATATTGGAAAATATTCTAAATTTGGGCTTTTACACTTCTTTGGTTCTTGCATATGAGTTGCATACAATTCAAATCCCTTTATGAAGCACCACTTTAATTACAAAGATGAAATTTCTCTTATGGAAATAGGCCTTGGAATTCCTTTCACTGTCTTTGACTTCCCTTCTTCATCAAGACAAGTAAATAAACTTTTATGTAATTCCAACATCATACGATGAGCATCTAACCAATCCATCCCAATAAGTAAATCATACAAACCAAGTGTCATTATGTTCAAATTTGCACAAATGTTCAGCCTATTCATATCCAATGGACTACCCTTTACTAATTCACTAATTTTCCTTTTTTTTCCAATAACCAACTGAACCATCCATGTCCTATCATGCTTACTTTTCTTTAGATGAAATCTTTCAACTAAAGTAGGAGCAATATAACTATGACTTTCTCTAGAATCAATGAGAATAGTAATAGGTTGATTACCTTCAACCTCAATCATGTTGGACTAATGATATGATTTTATGTTTTCTAATGCTGCAAATATTCTAGGAATGTTCCTGCCTACATCCTCCATAGTACCTTCTTCCTATAAATTTTGCACATTTCTCATTCGGTCTCCCCTTTGTATACAATATGTATACATATGGTTTCCTTCACATCCCCAACATTTTACTTGCTACATGGTTCCTTTTCCAACAGATTATGTCATCCTGATCCCATTCTAAGTTGGATTACTTTCTTGATATAAATTTTGTTGGTTTCGAAAGAAAGATGGTTTGAATATTTTCTTTCTTTCATCCTTCTTATCCTTCATCTTATCTCTCCAAGATTTCTGAAAATATTTCTTTCCTTTGTTCTGACCATACATGTGCTTGGCCTTCCGAATTGCTTTTTTAAGATTCTTGGGTTCATCATATTTAATTTTATCCTTATAAAATGAAGGAAACCCACTTAGAAACCTTTGTATTTTTTACCTTTTCCTCCCTCGTAAACCCAACATATCTTAGTAATTCTAGAAACTTCTTTTTTATATTCATCCATGTACATTTTTCCCAACTTGAGTTCAAAGAACTGTTCCATCTTCTTATCATAATAATGTTCTAATAAGTACTTTTTCTGGAAGTACTTCTTGAAATGTCTCCATAAGTTGTAAATGGAAATCCTATCTTCCATGTTAAAAGAATAGTAATGTAGTTGAATATATTTCCTAATTCCCAGCAACCAAGCATCTTCAGCATCTTCTCCCTTCTCGTTCTCACCGTCAAATGTGGGAGGTTTAATTTTTATAAGTTCCCCTTGTAAGTCATCTTCCACATGCCTTCTTTTATGATGTCTAACTGGAGAAATTTCTGGGATGCTACTAGAACTCTCAGATATATATGGATTCCTGATTTCATAGTGAGGTGAGGAGTTCTTCTTGTGACTCTTGGAAGCACTTCTAAAGTGTTCATATTTCTCATATGATCTCTTGATCATTCTCTTCCTTATTTCTCCTCAGTCAAGGATGAGTCAATTTTCATCTCTCTATAGCATATTCAAACTCTGTACCTCCTAAGTATTTAGTTGATTTTGTTGTTCCTGGGATCTCAAGGTCCTTTCATTGTTTTCCCTGTAACTTTGTACTTCTATCCTCAAACTTCTCATGGTTTCTATAAACTCATGTGGATTCATATATTCTCTACGCCCATTTTTTTTGTTTTTTCATTTCCCGCACTAATATATTGACCTTTGACATAATCTTCATGGTTGTATGGAAGCTCCCCTTCTTCTTTTTTACTGTTCTATATTTTTTTTTTAAACCTATCTTGTGACTGTGTTTAATTCAAAAATTGTATTTGCAATGTGTTTGTGTTTTTACATTTATTAGACAACTTAATTCTAAAATTCAATAAAATTCATTTATTTTTTTTATTAGTGGTTCACAAACCCCCTAGTGGGGCTACTACGTCCATATGAATAAGTCATGGGGGCCCCACTTGAATGGAACTTACCCCATTCGCTACGATTACGGAGCTAACCTGATGGGAACATCAAGTGAGGCCCTTAAATAGCAATGTATAGCAACCTAAGGATTTGACATCAAGACCTTTTGCTCACAACTTGCAACACTCGACCACTTGATCTATCCCATCTGGATTATAAATAAAATCCATTTATACATATACATATATCCATATACTTTAAAGTATGAAAAACATCATTCAATAGTTTTGTTAAATAGGACATGCAGGTCCCTTTCTGCTCATTTCTTGAATAGATCTGTAATGTTTTATGATGAAATCCTAATTTATTTGTATTCTCTTTGTGATAATATTTCCTATGGTTTAGCCATGTGTTGTTCTAATATTGGAGCTACAAATTCAAACTATTTACAATCCACAATTCTTCTAAATTTGTATTATTCATGTAAGAGCCCTTAAACTTAGAAATTACCTTTGTTGATTTATAAAAAAGAAAAATGAGGGTCAAGAGGGATTTCCCCTTATGGAAATGATTTCACGCAATCCGGGACATAAGTTCCACTGTAATTTTTTATTTCTAATGCCTAAAATAAATGTCGAAATCACTATCATTTTCATGTTTATTTATGTACATTTACGACACTTAAATGATTTTTCTATCATTGATTAACAATTTTCCCATTATTTTTTTCCCATTTTTTTCCCTTTTAAAGGCATTCCTATGGACCCTCCATGAAAAGTAATGATTAAATTTTTATGTGGTCCCAAATTAAATCTCAATCATTGACAGCAAAATGCCTTTATCATATCCCCATGTACTTTCCTTTTTTGCTAATGGTCAAGATCACACGATGGAATTTGTGAGATAAAATCTCGACCTTTTGTTAAATGTTTACATTTATTACTTCCCATGCATCTTACCTTGTGTGAACATCCAGATATTTCCCAATCCAACTTTCTCGATTAATCTAGGGTGTTGAAAGCATGACCCTCAAATTAAACCTTGGGCACTTTTCTTTTGCATGAAGGGATCATATTAAAAGTTGTAAGATACAAAATTTGATCTGATCCATCAGAGGAATACCCCTTTCCTTTAAGCATGATCACCTCCATTCTACGCAACTTAGTTATGATCATCTTATCAAACTTACATTATGCAATCTGAACCATTGGCATTTGGGATCTCCTTTGATAACCTCTGATCAAATTTCATTGATTCCTACATGGATATTTTATGTCACACCAGTTACACGTGGCTAGTCCACACCATACCTGTCCACGTGGCCAATATGGGTCTGGCATCAATTTTTTGAAATTTATGTAATGCTTAAATTTCAAAATTTCTTCATATATACATATGGTTTAAGCGAGTTCCAACTTAAGTTATTCCATTAACATATGTTGTAACTCACTCTTGGAAACATAAAATTTACACTTGCCTTTGTATAATTATGAAAACCTCTTTTCCGTAGAAAAAAATGTTCATTCCAATTAACAGATATTGTATTCTTTAGAATGGGTTCAAATTTTCACCCAAATTTCATGATCACCTTTCGTTAAACAGTTAACCTGCAAACTATAATTTTTCCCCATTTACTTATTCAACTCAAACCTTAAAAATTTAACCATGGATTCTCTCTACCTTTGAGCCCATCCATAATTTCATCATCTATATGCTCATGACCGATATGAATTAAACCATTGGGGAAATTCCAGACTATTTTTCTAAAAATTTCCATACAATCATTTATTCAAACACTTTCTATGCAACCTATAAAACTTCCAGTAAAAAACAAATTATGTCCCTGAGTCAGTCCCAATGATGAAAAATTGGTTCTGATACCACTCTGAATGTACCCAACAACCTCATTTGGCCATAGATACCACGTGGTACTCAAATTCATATCCAATTTTGTTTTTATTCAATATATGAAATTACACGACAAAATTTAAACCCATAATTGGTGGCCCATAATACACATGTCTTAAGAATACAAGATAATTACAAGATCGATAGCATGAATAAATACACATACACCATACTGATTAATTCCATACATTTTAACATTCATTTACACATTCATAAAACAATAAAACAATAATTTAAACAAATACCATGACCCAAATACATCCATGAAATTTATACACAAATAGATACTTATCTTTTAACTAAAATGATATCTAACTAGCTACATGTGAAGGACGTTCCTCCCAACCATAGGCATTGTCAAGCCAAGTCTTACTTTGACATGACACCTCCAAGTTGGCGCTATCAATCCAAAAGGGTTAAGTGTTTTCTAGTTGCTTCTACTTTGCTCATTAGCTCATGCAACCCACTAATACAGAAACCCCCTCTACAATTGTCCCAGTCCTCAATTCTCCTTCCCCATCAACCTGCATAATGCCAAGAATAAACTCCCTTCACTAAGCTAATAGTCCCTAGGGAAGCCTCCAGTTACCTTCTAGACCTCCAGCACAGGATGGATAGGAAGTCTCTGAATTGGGGCTCCAGGGTAGTAGTTCTAAGCCAAGTTATTTCACATACACCAATCTCCTCGGGTTTATGGCATGAATAACTAATATTCATCAATGGCATCCCCACTCTCTATGACCATACAAAACTATCGCAATCATGGTTAAGGAAAAATGTGTGGAAGGAAATTCGAATTGTGGAAGTTGGATGAAGGAACGAACCCATCACTAGCTTCATTTATCACTTTTATATCCATAGATCATATTTTCATGCAGCCATACCACATGGAAGAACTTTTCTCCCTCTTAATCTCCTTCTTAAGATAATTAAATAATGCTTAACCAAAGAAAGGCTCTTAATTAAGGTTTAAGTGCTTGGTTTAAATTGCTAAGACTAGGAAATAAGCTAAGGCCCACTATCACTTCCCCACTCGTGGATTCATAGTCCCTCGTCTCTTAGTCATCATTCTTCCTCTGCAGCCATTAGATATTTTATATTATAACTGAAAATGTACATATTTACAAAGACTTGGTCATCTTGACCATTTGTTTATGGTTTCTAGCATTTTACATTAGTATTTACAAAATTTACATCGTGAAGTCATGGATGGGGTATTATAGTTCTGAGATCCCAATTACAATTTTGTTAGTTGGAATAGACTATGTTCCTATAGATAATCATAGTTTGGATTTGAAAAAATAACTACATAAATATTGAGTAAAAGCTTTCTTACCTTGTGATTGGAACCTTGGATCGGTGAGAATGAATCAAGGTCAAAAAAATACAACCAATAACCATGTCCATATATGATGTTCATTTAACGTGATTTCTTTGAAGAATGGATTTTTGCATGGTATCTATAATCAATTAAATCTTAAGCACAATTTAATGTTAACCAAACTTTATTTTTTAAATTGAAAAAATAAAATAAAATATTGAAAATCACAATTGTTCCTTGGGCCTCTTCCATTTCCTTGTTCAAAACTACCCAAACAAAATATATAAAGAATGACTCTACCCCTCATTTCAATGTCTAAATTCCCATACAGTTACTCTCGAGTCCACTAAGTATAGTCTCAAATCATATATATGTGTGTGTGTATACATACATACATATATATAATATATATATACATATGTATATATATGTACATATGTATATATATATATACATATATATGTATGTATGTATGTATATATACACATATATGTGTGTATACACATATATGTGTGTATACACACACGTATATATGTATGTGTGTATCTACATATACATGTATATATACATACATATATATGTAGATACATATATATACATATATGTGTGTATATATATACACACATATATGTATATATATATATGCATATATATAATGCAAAATAATCATTAACTATTTTGTATAATATAATTTCAGATAATATAAGCAAGTATCTTTCACGATATATGATTTTTATCCATTTACAGTAATTTTCTTTATAAAATACAAATTAAAGTTTTTTTCCAAGGAAAAAATGTATTTTTTTTCTTATAGAATATCCAAAAATACAATCATTAAGTGCTCATGGCATGATAAATGATATATCATAAAAGTTGATAAAGATACATAGCATCATTGTTCTTTAGAACCCTTACTCGAGAGTATTATTCTCTTGAAATGGGAGCATAGAAAAGAGTTGACCAACCCTTCTTGAAGGATTCTATTCAATTCTTGAGGTTTTCAGTCAACCATCCTTCTTAGACTTTAACATTATCATCAAGGGGATCCTTGGGAAGTGTAGATCAACTATTTATCTAAGATAAAATTAAATAAATGGATGTATATTTATTGAATTGGATGTTAAAGTGTTACAAACTATCTTATAAAAATTGTACAATAATGTGGATGAACACATTAACTGATGGAGTTTATATTAATTTATGATATTTAGACTGGTTTATGTGCATTTATGTTTATCTTTTAAATTGGTTATATTCTTCTTTTAAAATGTATTTTATCTATATTGTTTTAAATTTATTTGTGTATACTTTAGTAGAATTATTACTTTGTGGCGGTATCTTTGTCATTGTAGAATGGAATTTTTTAGGGGATGGTTGTGTCATGAACACTATATAGGCCTTATTTGACATCAACCATGCATGTTTCATTATAAACGTTGCTACTTTTTTTAATGTATATATTCCATTGTCACGTGCATAAAGAGGTGTAGATACATTATTAGAAGAAAAACATGATTTTATTGAACGGGATGTGTTGTAGATTTTAAATCACTGAGTACTCTACAACATGTTGAGGTTAATAGATAATTATTTTCAATTTTAATAATGGAGATAAAGGATTCAACATGATCATTATGTTAGGTCTCTCAGTAAAGTCAAATTTAATACACATGTTTATATAAAAAAATATTCCATTTCAATAGGTCTTGTGACAATTTCTCTATGGAGTTTCAACTTGGTAGGTTTGTATCTTTGCCAATAAAAAAAATATAGGATTTCAATAGAGATTCAATATTAAATGTTGAAATCATTAAACAAGTTAAATGCCATGGTAAATAAGGGCAAGATGGACATGAGAGAAAATAAAAATTAATGAAAAGGACCTTGCAACGAATAACGAACAACAAGAACAAATGGAACATAATGTTTATAGTGGGAGTGATGTTGATGAATGAGGCTTTATTTGAGTGATGATGCTTTAAATATTTATTAAAAAGTAAAATTAGTGTTGTCACTTGTTTTTATTTAATTGCATCTCTTCAATCTTGCTATATTTATCAATGTGTCATAATAATATTATGCATACAAATACAAAAACAATATCTTGACAATTGTAAATCCATCTTGGATTTATATATTAAGTACATATTAAGAATAAAATTCAAAATATTGAAATCTAAATACACATTTTTACAATTAGATATTGAAACTTTCCTAATTACGTTTGAAATGGAAATCTTGGATTTATATATTAAGAGCATATTAAGAATAAAATTCAAAATATTGAAATATAAATACACATTTTTACATTATATATT
Organism: Pseudotsuga menziesii; assembly: GCA_001517045.1. Taxonomy (NCBI): domain Eukaryota; kingdom Viridiplantae; phylum Streptophyta; class Pinopsida; order Pinales; family Pinaceae; genus Pseudotsuga; species Pseudotsuga menziesii. The sequence continues at coordinate 447,803 of LPNX010398360.1, forward strand.
GAAACTTTCCTAATTGAACTTCACACAATTGAAATCCAAATTCACACTTTGGTATTTCAAAATTCACACTTTTAAAATAAGAAATCATAGTTTTGGTCCTTCGATTTGAAAAACACACTTTTGGAACAAAAAATCATGCTTTTTGGGTTCAATTTTTTTTTTTAATTGACACTTTTGGAATTGAAACCCACTTTTGAAACCTAAAATTGCCACTTTTAGAACTCAATTGTGTTCTTTATAAAGGTTGACATTAACACTTTCATAATCGAAATTCATTGGTTTTAGTCTAAATTTTCCTTATTAATGAAAATTTAATAAAATAGGGAGTATTTAATGTATGTAACATTATATCCCTTTATTGTTACTGATCATAATCATAAGCCGCCAAAATTGTTGAGGAATTTGTTGATCTATATGAATAAGTATGCAATGACTTCCACATGAAGGAGTTTGGCATTATCTAGTTCTTCAACTATCCATGTAGCTTCCCCATTATGTATCTAATAAATATTATTATCTCTACATTCTAATTTCTTGTCCTTAATACCAACTCTTAGAATAGTGGTGCCATCAACAGATCCAACCCTCCAACATTGTTGTGTTGAATTTTACCAAATACCTCAACATTGAGTGATTTATGATGGGGACCTAGGAGATCATGTATAAATATATAGAGAAAATTCATTCTATGGTAGTGTAATTAATCCCATCCCATGAAAACAATTTCATGTGAAATAGACTATGTGATCCAATGTTCCTTGCTTTAGTTGTGCTAGAACATTTCCACCTATTCATTTACCATCTATTGTTTTATTTCTACAAATCCTACCTCATAGGTTGTTTTCCATACAAATAGAACTCCTTTATGCAGTAATTCCTCCATATAATTCATCATGTTGGTTTCCCCCTTGATAAATTTGTAGTAGTATCTTATGTGTCCCATCATATACCACATTACAAATGCATTCCTAGGTGTAGTTGAATTTTATAATCACTAAGTTCTTTGCGTAATTAACCAAAAACGCTCTTTGTAGATGATATGCCCCAACAATATGTTGAATTATTTAAAGAATTTTAATTTTTAATATTCAATAGTGATTGCATCTGTTAATACATATCTAAAATAAACATGAGATTCACAACATGATCCTTAAGTAGACTATAAACTATCTAGTCATCTAAGTATACTATGAAGAACTTATGAATTTATTCCATGAATGAAACAATTACCATTCTAGAACACATCATGAGTGCATTCTTAAATCTTAAGAGCATGATGATATAAGAGTATGATCCCCATTACGTCACAAACTTCATTTTATTCTTATCCTCTTTTTCTATTTGGATTTTATGGTAGCTGAAAAGCCATTTGTAAAAGAGTAGGCCGCATTCCTTGTGACCTTTTCCAATATCACATTTCTAAAGGGAGTAAAAAAGGGGGTCATGTGTACATAGAACTTAATGAGTTTATAGAATAAAATACACATGTGGATTTCACCAATTTTTTTCCTATATCATGATTTAATTGGTCCACTTGAACTCCTCTACTAGAAATATCAACCCAACACCTAGCATTTTATCTATCTTGTTTCACATATTCCTTATTGTGTTGGTTCATTCTATATGATATTTTCTTTATAAATTAGGATCCTAGAATCAACTGTATCTTCATTTTCCCAAGTCCACCAACCATACCTTTCGTATCAATGAAAATTTGTGGAATTAGATAAAAATATTTGCAAAGAAAAGATACAATCTCTATAACCACATTTTTGTCTTAGTAACCCATGATCATTGCTAGCTTATATTACCCTTCAGTGCCAACTTTAACTTTCTTCATATATAGTGTCTCATGGTAATATGTTATTCTATTTTTGTCCTCAATGCCTTCAACTAGATGGTGTCCTTTTGTTTCTCTGAATCACAAATGTCAATTTTATTTTATGGGGCTAACATTCATAGGGTTTGTTTATGTAGGGTCACCCTTTATGAAGTTTTCTTTGATGGGATCCATCTTAGTATTGGAGTCTTCTCCTACAAGGTTCCCCACTCTATAGAACCGATGGTCAATTATTGTTGGTGATCCATCTACAAAAAATGGTGAATGTATTGAATCACCCTTGCAAATGATATATCCTCTACATAGTATCAAAAATAATTGCAAAAACCCTCTTGTAGTTCTAGTCGATGGTGCATTTGCTACTGCATTTCTTCATGTAGATACCATGTCATGTTTCCATTTTGACATCACCATGGAAAAACCACTAACCCATCCAATTGCATGGTTTATATTGGAAAATAATTAAATTAATTAATAACGGGGTAACCTTGGCCAAGTTACCTTATGCAAGTAAATAAATAAACTAGGAATAAATTTGGCTTATAGTTGTTTGTGATTAATTAAATTGCAATTTGTATTTTGGAATAATTATTTTTTATAAGTTATTAAATGATTTGGAAAATACCAAGGGACCCATGAGGCTGCATAGATAATATGTTGACCACTAGAAATTTTTACAAAAGATGGAAACTAGAAGAAAGCAGCCAAAGCTAGAAATCAATGAAAAGCAGAAACTGGATAAAGCGAGGAAACGATGACTAGTGGCAGAAAGGAAGAAAAGCAATGAAAATCATAAAAGAAATGGAAAATCAAGATAAGGTAGTAAAAAAATAAAAATCAAGTAAATGCAAGTTAAAAGCAAGAAAATCATAATAAAAGAAAAGAGGACAGAAGTTTCCCGATTTTGGAAGATAAGGCTCAAGAAAGATTAGTAAAAGAAAGAAGAAATAAAAAGGATTTAGAAAAGATACTAAGGATAATTTTATCCATTTAGGTTGAATTCATGGATGTAAGTGGGTCCAATGCAAGAGAGGCTTTCCAAAGAAGCATCCAATTCACCAAATATATTCTCTCCTAAAAATTATTAATTATTAATTTATCATTTTCATGAGAGAAGTTTAGAAGGAAGGAAAACTCCACCATAAGTTATAAAAGAAGGCCAAGAAATCCATTTCATGTATTTTTTTCATCTTTTTTTTGTTTTGTATATCTCTAATCCTTCAATTCAACTTGGGATATGTGCCCCTAGTCACAACTAGGAGATGTACCCCTACTGCTTCTTTAGCTAGTTGAATCTTCGGCTAGAGTGTGTGGATGAAAGAATCCATCCATCATCATTGATTTTATTGCAGGTCCTTCCAGTTATTTTCAAGTCTTCATGTTGTTTCAGTTCATTCCAAATTATGAAGAATAATTGTTATCCAGTAGCTTCGAACTCCAAAGTTTGATGCTTTCTTCATTGGAATATTTGATGTAATGAATGATGTGATGTATTAAAACTATCATGGAGGGTCTCTTGGAATATATCTGATGTAATTAAATTATTTTGAACATTTGATTTCAGATATGATTTCTATTTATGAATATTTTTTTATATTCTTAAGTATTTTCTCCCTATGCTCTAGATTTTGATGAAATTTGACTAGTTTCCATAAATGAGCTAATTAAATGAATTTTTCTCCATCAAAATTAATCTTGTAAGTTTTTTTTGTTATTTAAGATCATATATAACTAAATACAATTCTAATTCTTGATATTCATGTCCCTTAGGTTCTCTTAATTCCGAGTTGGAAATCACCTTACTATGCAATCCTGAATCGTCCTTTTCTCTCAAACCACCACTTTGTTGTCCAAAATATGAACAACAAGCCTATTTATTTATATTTGACTCTAACCAAAGTCTATATACATTCAATGAAGTACCAAGAGCCATTGGGTTTCAACAGAAGTCTCGGGGACTAACACTACGCAGTCTTCGGACCATATTAGGCGTGATGTACCTAGAGAATGTGCCCACCGCAGTTTGTATGGACTTAAAACAATTCTGATAAAAGTTTCATACCTGTAAATTTATGTATCAAAACATATTCATGTCTCATATATTCCAGAGTCCTGGCATGTTTAAGAAAGTATTTTTAATCCTATCTAAAAAAAATTAACAAGTTGGTCTCATTTCTTTCTATGTTTTGTATGAAATTTTGAAAGTTTTAGTTAATGTACATTCAATATCTCATTGGTACATTACACCAATTATTCTATAATGGTTCTAGGGTGCACACAAATTCATGTACCCATTATTGAATTGGAACATCGTACACTATCCATTATGCCTCACACTTTATCCACATTTCTAAATGAGTCATAAGATCAATCAAACTATAGAGACATGTCAACAATAATGGAATTGTTGTTTAATGGTATATCTCCAATGTTTGATAGGAAGTTATTCTATAGTTCTCTTCCATGTCTTCCCCACGGGGGATTCACCTTGTTGAGCATTATGTTATCATGTTCATTCATAAAGGGGGGGTTTTAATTGTGAAAAATAGAGTCAATATATTGTAGCTATTGGAAGATGGGGAATAGGGTACGGGGGGTTTATAGGTATTAGGGGGTATAAAAAGGGGTTTCTAGTAAAAATAAGGAGTATATTATAAAAATAGGGGTTTTTTAATTTGAAATATGTATTGGGAGGCGGGATTAATAAAAGTATTTTTGTAAGTAATTATCTATATGTAGTGAAATTAGGGTTATTTTTCAATATCCCATGAACGAAGGCACTATGACATGGTTTCACTAGGTGAATACTTCGTGGTCCTCCCAAGGATGTAATGAACCCTTACGAATTTCCCACCATCTTGTGGGGATCTATGCCAAGGTGAGATCTAGTGCTACAGTCCTCTACTATAAAATAATTTGTTCTTCCACTTGTTTTACAAATTTGACTATGTTGATCATGCCATCAAACTTCAATGTCTATTTTAAATTTGCATCAACCCACTTATGAGGCTCAACATTGTAGTACCTTTTTAATTTTTCAAATTTGTCATTATGCCACTGATTAAATGCATCTTTTAAATTTATGATAAGAAGCAAACACTACACCGACTTAATATTCCATACACAGTAATATCTATGTAATCCTCACAATGCCCAATGCTAATATTGTATAGTTAATCCATGGCAGCCTCATCCAAAACCTCTTCTACTAGTTCCATAATGTACTCACCTAAAGTTAGATATAAATATTGAATGACTCTACGATCTTCTTTCTCAAATGAAATTCATTGTTGTTTCATGTTAAAAATGTGTAATGTTCTGAGATATGATGTATATATTAGATCACTAATATTGCTGCAACTTTAAACAAATTTATGATCTAAAACTTGCAGACACTCGGTAAAAATTTTGCCTAGGCAAATGAAGGTATTTTGATGAGAAATTCATAAGTATGGAATCAAGCATAGGGAAGAAACCAAGGAATGTTTCAGAACATATAATTCATATTCCCTAACACATTTATATCATGAACAATTTATTTTTGAGATTCATCAATGCTTAAACTTACTCCCACGCTTCTGGGTCACCCAACCGTGAAACTAGGAAGACTTATTCAGTTCCTTTCAACCAGAGGCTTGGGGAAATGCACAGAGAGGTTATCAGACATTTATATAGCATAAAATAAGTTTTGGAACAGTTCTAAACAGTTCTGGAAAGTTTTGTGGAGTTTAGGAGTGATTTGGGAAAATTGGGCTATTTTGGCCTGGGAAGTCCTGCGCAGTGGAGGCTGCCAAAATAGTGTACGGACACAACTAATTTTCAGTATGAAAGTATGTATGGTAATAGGGGTCAATAAAAAACAGGAATCAACTTTCATAATCGAAATTGATTGAACAAAACTCACATAATTGAAGAAGCTGTGAGACTAGTCAATTTAGCCTAGCAATATAGCTAGGGTGTACATAAATACATGAAATTCATAGCAGAAATGCATCAGACCTGAAAAATGAAATTAAAAGAGACTAATACATATTATATCAACATATTACACCACTCAAACTCATGTTCATGGCCTTGACTCCTTTATTATTGCATTTACTTGATAAAAAACTCTCATTTAAGCATGAATTGAAGATCATTGATAGAATATTTGAAATATGAGATAATTGGACAGTATGCTTACATAAATACAGAGATATTTATCAGATTTATTTGACTTTTGTACATAAAAATGGAAGTGGAGGACTAACCACTCCAAAATGGGGCTCAAAACAGTGATCAAGAGGCCCAAAATCTGACAACAGAATGGATGGGAGAGTAGGTGAAGATTGGGCTTCACTGGAGATCAATTTCACTAATGATTATGGCTGGAATAAGTGACTCATATGATCTCATGGGTTTATCAATGCGCTCCACACCTGCAATGAAGAATGAAAGGGAATGGAAGAGTAGGGAAGGAAGGATTTGGGGCACATCTCCCAAAGGCCGAGGCACAACACCTAGTAGAATATGCTTCACATAAGCATGAATCAATTAATTCATCAACCAAACTAGTAAACAAAGCTCAAATCCCCTTTAAATAGATTCTCAGGTGACTTGTTTAGCAAGTGTAGGTGATAGGTGTCCTGTGAGAGCAAGTCATCCACATAGAAGCCCTAACCTTGTCCAAGTCATGTGCCCTCCTTGAGTAATTGGAAAGTAGGGGCCATGTGAATATGTTTCCCTATCCAATTCATCCATACAACTTTACAACTGCGCCCTCCATAGGCCATTGTTTCCTATTTTTCCTTTGACACCTTTTCTGAGCCTCCAAAAGGAAAGTGCACCCTCCTTTGTCAAATGTTTCATGCTTTTGTCTCTGATTGATTTTCTATGGTTTTTGGGAACTTTCCCTTTTCCTACTGACTGCTTTTGTCATAGAGTTTCCATTTATTTCTCCTTGGCAAGTTGGCTTTCCCAAGTGCACCCCCCTGACATGCCAAGCTTAATTCCACATAATTAAATTACAAAATAAATAATAATGATAAATAAAATCAAATACATGCCTCAATCATAATTATTTAGAAAAAATTCCTCAAGATAATAATTAATTCCACTTTGTCCCCCTAGGTGTTTAGCAAGGTCCACACTTTTGGTGGTCAAAATGTGGGGACATGATAGTCCTTCCCTCCCAAATATGCTTTTTCTCAAGCAGAAGCACTCCAGAGTGCTTCAAATTTGTCCACCATGTTTCATGATGTACCACTATGATCATTCATTTCTCCAATGACCACCTATGTCAACAAAATTGTTAACCCAGTTAATGTAACTGAGTATTATTCCTGGATTCCACTTCCTCCACTGTAAGGACCCAAATTTTACCGCCCTTTTTGGAAATGAGTCATTCCCAAGAATTCCAGGGTCCCATGGAATGATCTGCCCTTTTCCAAACATGAGTAGCAACAATATTTGGAAATTTTCTTGTGCAAGATGATTTATTTCATGAACTATTGCATCCCACGTTCTATGAATGAAAAATGATAAATTTTCCACATGTATGCATACCCAAACCCTGGATTTCTTAGTACCCAATTCATCTGATGGCTTCCATACATTTCTTATCATCTCCTCACATAACATGACAATGTTATATGAATTTAAAAACCTGCTACATATGCAAAGAAAATCCTATCAATGTGAGGCAAGCTTGCACACCCTTTAGTCTCCATCTCTGTTATGTATCTACCCATCCAATCCAAGGATGAACATAAGCCTTTTCTTGGTGATCCATATAGGATTTGATCATCCATATTCATCATGATGAATTCTTCCACCCATAAAGGTAGATCATGAAATCTTTCTTCCAATACTTGAATGTAAAACCATGCTTCACCCATGCAAGAGAGCATGGTGCACCCATGAATCTTCATTTCATCTTTCTCAATAAGTGCTTGGATTTCACCTTTTGCCAAATTTTTTCTTGCATGCAAAGATGACTTCAACCTGCCATGAATGTAATATGGGAATTTATTATTGGGTGATTCAAAATATTCCATGTAATGGTACACCCAAACCATGGAGGCATGATAATAGGGGATGTATGGTGGCTGCATAATACTTCTTGGTTGCTGCACCCAATTCAAGGAAATGTCGGGTAGAAAAAAAACTTAATGGCATGAACAAAGAATCATTTTTCCTCCCAAGGTCTCCCTTTCAGTGAGGCATCTATACATATGTTCAATGCAAGGATAAGCACTTTGGTTTTTGATTTGCATGGGATATAATCAGACACATCTTATAAAGTGAAAGTTCCTTTCCACATATGAAGCTCATGGGGTCCTTCTTCCATAGCATGCCTCAAGGGACATTCTTCACATTCACGAGCTATGCTTGTGCAACCTTGGGCTTCCATTTCCACAATGTACTCACTTATCCAATGTTTGAACAAATAAGCGTAAGTGCTTGCAGATCTGAATGGTATATCCTTCTCGGGTTACTTCTGCAATGAGACAAGTGATTGATCATTATATTCTATGGTATCTACCAATACTTGCATATATGAACTTTTCTCATGCCCATCCTCCACCGAAGATTCCTCCATTATTCCAAAAACATTTCCTTCCATGCAACATGAAAGGTGTGAAAAATTCAACTCCTTTTGAAGGTGATGGATCTATAACTTTGACTCTTGAAGGGATCTTTGTGTTCTCTTCAATGAGTTACTGGTGATATCTAACTCATGAGTGAGCATGTCATATAATTCTTCTTCCTCCTTCTTGAGTGAACTATGGTACATTTCACCCATCATGAGGAGATGATCTCTGTCAGATAGTAGGTTCACATAACTCTTCTTCATCTTGTCTAATCCTTCTTTCAGTGCTACGCACTCCTCTAGAAAGGATTCTCCTTCCATCTCTCCACCAGAATCTTTCCAACAACATCTTGCCACCAATGCATTGATGTCAACAAAGTTTTTCAGGGCTGCCATAAGCTTATCTCTGTCCTCCTTTAGTTATCCACTCAAATGATGTGGCTCACAAAGAATATACTCCACCAAGTTTTCTTCTTCTAATAGATGACATATAGGACCATTTTGCTTGTGGCATGGATCCACAACACAAAACTCATTCTGAGCATACAAGCCATCCTTTGAATCTTCTGCAAAATTACCTCCATGATGTGAAGTGGAGGGTATCTCTGAAGGTTCGAATGACATGTGATATGTACAAAAATTAAAAACAATCTCATGCCTTGGAATTTTAGCTTCATCATTCTGCAAGAGATTCCAAAATTCTGAACTTTGTTCATGTAACACCCCATTTTTAACCCCGTTTGCATTAAAATGTATATGATGTATATATTGTAATTAATCGTGGTGTGGAGCTAAAGGCAAAATCCCCACCATCGATTTATCATTTTATGTTCTGGCTATTAAAATCGTTGCCGAAGGTATATTTCATGCTAGCCGGCACATTAAAAACCCACAACCAGCTATGTCTATGCAACAAATAATGAGATGGGAGCATGATTTTCCTAAGGATAAGGAGGGGGAAATATTTAACCTTTGGGGGCCAATGGGGAAAATCCAAATGTCAAAGGGAGAACCCATCAAACCCTCAACTACCCATTTTGTCTTTTGTGCCCAATCATTTAATTCTTCCAAAATANTGAGAATGGGGAAGAGTATGGCAATCAAAAATTCGAATGGAAGAAGTCATCAGATTTTGGAAAATGTTTTTCTGACTTGTGGGGCAATTAAATGCTTGGGAATGCATGCCCAAGCCATTACTCACCCATTACTTCCATTTTCCTCACTCATTCTCCTTCACGTTGGCTTCCTTCATGCAGCTGAAGTTTCCTGTGTGTTATCATTCACGTTTTTGCTCATTTTCCTCATTTTTGCATGCCCAGAAATCCATTTTGGTATTGTTCAATACATGGGCAAGGAGATTTACATTTTTACTGCATTTTCATGGATTCTTCCATGGCTGGGAACCGTTTTTACCTTGTTGAGTGTCCAAGAAGCTAGAAATCCGTTTTTGGGTTTCATAATAGTCATTTTGGGCTCCCATATTGCCATAGATGTCTTCAGAAATCAAAAACACGAATTGGGTTTTTGCAAAGCTCGATTTTGGCCCTAGGAAGTCATTAAACGATTGTCAAGATCATATTTCTCTCCTTGGTGTTTTTGTCCGTCTATAAATCTATTTTTGGGTTTCCTGTCTGTAATTATTGCGTATTGATTTCATTTTTTGCTACGTTAGGGCCAAAACGTCCCTGGGATTCGGGTTGTTTTTATTGGGTTGTTTTCACCCACCGTGGAAATTGATTTTGTGACCGAACTATTTTCCCAAACCCAGAATTTTTGTATGCAATTGGTCTTTGGACTGGGTAAGAGTGGAAAGGAGTTTGCTTGACAAACCTAGTGTTGTGCAGGAGCCTCATAGACAGAGCTAGAGGAATGAATCTATTCTCTACACCCCCTGAATAGAATTGGAAGGGAATTCATGTCCTGAGGGACTGTGCAGCAGAGAAGGGAATGATCCCTTGTGTTGGGTGTGTGTGGATGTCTTAGGAGTCAAGCTAGTTCTGGTGTATGAATCCTTATCTCTTCAGTGAGCCCACTAGCTTAGCAAACAGTTCTTCCATCTCTTGATAACCTAATAAACCCAACTCGTTGATTTGGCTGAATTTTGTGGTATCCTTGGCTATGTGTGAGCCTGCTTAGTTTCCTTTTTCCTTGGGAAACCATGCCCAACTCGGGGGTGGCGATGTTGCTGAGAGATTAAGGAGCACACTGGCCTATGGTTGGGTGGAACATTGCAGCGGCATAGCTAGTTGTGGGAAGCTTCATTCGAAGATAAGTATTCCTGAGTAATCACCCATGCAACTGTATTGTATATATAAATTACGGTGAACATGTTAAAATGTGTTGAATGATTGAATTAAATGTAATTGCTTTCGCTGAATGTTAATTCTTTATGCATCTGTGTATATTAGTTCAATGCATTTTATTTTACATTTTATGGGGCTAAATTCCCAGATAGATAGTGTTATGGTAGCATCCTCTTCGCCGGTCGCAAGGTCAAGGACATTACAGTTCATCCCTCTGCGTCATATTTTTCTCCTTCAATTTTCCTAGTTCACACCCAGTTGGTGGGGCCTTGTCTTCCACTTCCTTGGGAAGTTCATATGACGAATTCATATCTGATCTATGTTTTTCTTTATCCAAAATGCCCCTTATCATTGTTGATAGTATCACCCTCCTCTGCATTGATTTTGGGTTCACTAACAAATAAACTAGGAGCAGATTCATCTCCCTCGCAATTGTCCTTCATCTTGCAGTCCTTATATGCAAGTGAAGTATTTTCATCCTCCCAAGGATCTAATGGTTTTGGGTGTATATGGATGCTACAAAAATAAGAAATTTTATCATCCATTTTCTTCATCTTACCATCTTCCCGAAGTGATACTAAGGTGGCCTACTCCTCCACCAAATTTTCTGGTTCACACCCAAGCGGTGTGGCCTTGTCTTCTTCTTCTTTATGTGGCTCAGGAGGTGACTGTAAATCTGATTTGTGTACATATTTTGGATCTGTTCCAAAATATGTCTGACCACCCATACATGAGCCAACATCTTGAGCAGTGATCTGAAGATCACCCACCAAGAAACTTGAAGTGGCTTCATCTTCAACTCCTTCTCCTATGCAAACACCTTGTGGTGACTTGCACATCACCTCATGGATCTTCTTCTTCAAGGAACTTAAGGCCTCTTCATCTTGAGTGGTACTCAAACCATAGCTTTTGGAAGCTCATTTTGAAGAAAATCCAAACATTCTCCTACTACTTGGACAAGTAGATGGCTTTGATGAATCTTCTCGTATGGATCCAAGTGGCAAATAACTAGTCCCCACTTTCTTGCACACTTCATCCACCATATGTGCAATATTTTCCCTGCTTGACTGACAACATGGATATTTGAATAGATTTTGTATCTTTAGGTAGTAGTAATCTCAAAAATATAAGACCTCCCTAATCTCTTATTTCAAGGCACAATATTCCATGAAATACTTGGAAGATTTCTTAGAGTTCTTCCCATTGAACACTTGACCACCGACACTAGTATATTTGTTCCAAATGTATTCATCATAAGGTGGATCCAATAAATCATCAACATCATCCCTACATAATATATATGAGGTACTTCATGTGGTCTCTTCGTAATATTCTTCTTCATAATTCTCAATGTATTCTTCAATCATTGGTAGCAACCTCATAGTTGCAACTGGATTTAGTGATTTGCAAAATTTTATTCACTAAGAGCTTACCTTCCATGGGGGTGGATGAAAGTGATATGATACCATTGTAATGTTATGAGATATAATTTACATATCAAATCACTAATATTGTTGCAACTTAATTAAATTTCTGATCTAAAACTTGCAGACACTCAATAAAATTTCAGTCTAGGAAAATGAAGGTATTTTGCTGATAAATTCATAAGTATGGAAGCAGGAAGAGGAAATAAACCAAATAAAGTTTCAAAACATAGAATTCATCTTCCCTAACACATTTATATCGTGGACCATTTAGGTTTCAGGGTCATCTATGCTGAAACTTACTCCCAGGCTTCTGGGTCACCCAACCGTGAAACTATGAAGACTTATTCAGTTCCTTTCAACCAAAGGCTTGGGGAAACGCACAGAGAGTTTATCATACATTTATATAGCATAAAATAATTTTTGGAACATTTATAGAAGGTTTTGTGTAATTTATGAGTGATTTGGGAAAATTGGGCAATTTTGGCCTAAGAAGTCCTGCGCAGTGGAGGCTTCCCAAAAAGTTTACGGCCTCAACTAATAACCAGGATGAAAGTATGTATGGATAGAGGGGTCAATAAAAAACAGGAAACAACTTTCAGAATCTAAATTGAGTGAACATAACTCACATAATTAAAGAAACAGTGAGACTAGTCAATTTAGCCTAGTAATCTAGCTAGTGTGTACAAAAACACATGAAATTTGTAGCAGAAATGCATAATACCATATAAATTAAATTAACAAAGCCTAATACATATTATATAAACATATTACACCACTCAAACTCATGATCATGGCCTTCACTCCTTTATTATTGCATTTACTTGATCAAAAACTCTCATTTAAGCATGAATTGAAGCCCATTGATAGAAGATTTGACATATGAGCTAATTGGATAGTATGATTACAAAAATATAGAGATATTTATCATATTTATTTGACTGGTGTGCATCAAAATGGAAGTGGAGTACTGACCACTCCAAAAAGGGGCTCAAAATAGTGGGCGGGAGGCCCTAAATTTGACAACATAATGGATGGGAGTGTAGGTGAAGCTTGGGATTCCCTAGAGATCAATTTCACTGATGATGATGGATGCAATAAGTGACTGATCTGATCGCATGGGTTTATCAATGCGCTCCACACCTACATTGAAGAATTAAAGGGAATGGAAGTGTAGGGAAGGAAGGATTTGGGGCACATCTCCCAAAGGTCGATGCACAACACTCAGTGGACTATGCTTCACATAAGCATGAATCAATTAATCAATAAACCAAACTAGTAAATGGATATCTAATCCCCTTTAAATAGATTCCTAGGTGACTTGTTTAGCAGGTGTAGGTGATAGGTGACCTGTGAGAGCAAGTCATCCACATAAAAACCCTAACCTTGGCCAAGTCATGCACCCTCCTTGAGTAATTGGAAAGTAGGGGCCATGTTCATATGTTTCCATTTCCAATTCATCCATACAACTTAGTAACTGCGCCCTCCTTAAGCTAATGCTTCATGCTTTTCCTATGACAGTTTTTTCGAGTCTCCAAAAGGAAACTGTGGCCTCCTTTGTCAAATATTTCCTTCTTTTCCTATGACAATTTTTCTAAGTCTCCAAAAGGAAATTGCGCCCTCCTTTGTCAAATGTTTCCTGCTTTTGTCTCTGACTACTTTTCTGTGTATTTTGGGAACTTTCTCTTTTCATACTAACTTCTTTTGTCATAGAATTTCCATTTCTTTCTCCTTGGAAAGTTGGCTTGCCCAAGTTTCCCCCCTTGACATGGAAAGCTTATTTCCACATAATTAAATTACAAAATAAATAATAATGATAAATAAAATCAAATACATGCCTCAATCATAATTATTTAGAAAAAAATTCTTAGGCTAATTAATTAATGCCACTTTGTCCCCCTAGGTGTTTAGAAAGGTCCACACTTTTGGTGGTCAAAATGTGGAGACATGACAAAACGACATGATTATTACATATCTAATCTATCCCTAATAGCGTAAGTTAGTGATCCTTATTATCCAATATCTCAATGATTACAAAATTTACACAGTTATTAACCCCACATAGATCAACCTTCATTTGTTCTAATCTATCGATTGGAAAAATATGTGACTAATTATCAAATTGTAGTTGGGTCATTGAGTAAACTAAGCTAATCCATCACATGAACTCTAATGATTTATTGGTAAATATGTTCATGTATAATCCCATGTTGAGCATGACATCTTGTACTCCATATCCTATAATTAATCAATTTAGTTAAATTCCTTCCCCAACATTTACATTTGCACATTATGTATGGGTAGATAAACTACCTCAGTAGATGATGCCAACACCCTTGCAAGTACCTCCCTTTAGACTATTTGTAGCTTTATTATGTTTTAGAATTCATAAGGATGCATTCAACCATCCTTAAACTTCATCATCATTTGATCGCATGGTTAGTTTTGGGCATATGTTTGGTGGTCAAACCATGGATAACAATATTCTCACTTCTTCAGAAATAGCATATCATATGTAAACAACTTCCCAAACACCTCTATTGAATCTCATAGAAATCCTTTGTGTTGATCTAGATAAAATGCCTACACTTTATATGGATCCTTCAAGGATAATCCCATGTTCTTTGACCCTACATCTGATCCCATCCCATCCCACCCCAAGTGATGATAATTGTACATGTATATGCACGACCCATGAGATCACCACCAAGGATCCATGATTCTAAATTTACCATTTTTGTATTGATCTAAATCCTATCTCATGTCTCCCACTTCTCAATCAACTCCAAACAATCCTAAATGTTATGTCTGATATTTCAGGAGTGGACATAATGAGCCTAACATGACCATGGATAGTTGCACACAATTTGACAATAATCATTAAAAATTGTAACATCATGGAATAGGACGATTCACATCATTCCTTGATTCTTAAATTATATTGGTTTTGATTCTACACTTTATTCCTAATCACATATGAATATGTTATTCACAGGTTCTTCTCGAATATGCCTACCTATGTGGACAATGTGTGGCATTCCTCTGTACAATGAGTGAGTACCTTGTAATTCATAATGTACCACCACCACAATGTTACTATACTTATATAGCAATAGGAAATTATGGGGATCATGTCCAAGGTTTTGACATATTTCATAGAGTCTGATATCAACATTTTCTATCATATTTCCCACAAATGGATTAGACATTTCCTAGTATATCTCTGGGCCATGGGATGGTCATTCCACAGATGGCCTTCTATTCTACATAGCATGCACCAAATTGCTTCTCTTATAGTCTATCATTCCTTTAAAAACCATTGAATCTATTCAAACAAAGAAATCAAATGGTATTAGAATTGTGCCAACCCTAAATCCAACCATGGAACTAAATCTTTAACCAATCCACTGATAGACTCTAATTTTGTTGCAAGATAAAATATTTCTCATTGCATCAACAACCACTATTGAAGCAATGAAATATATTGACCAGGTAAAAACCCACCAATAAATTATTCCTTGTGTTTCACCCCTTGTATGGTGTGGCTCAACTAACTCATTAAGTATTAGAATTCTTAATCATACTCCCACACGATTTCTTCAACCTTTTGTTTGATGTCCTTTTACTCTGCAAAACTTTGTCATTTTGACTTCAACTGAAAGTCCCTCATGAAAAATACCCTTAGTTGTACTAGAGTCACACCATGCAGGGTAGGATCACTTCGCTTACTCTTCATATACCATTGCAGTTCTCTTCCTCATAGTTCCATTTGGAATTCCACCAAACATGTTGCTTATGTGGTTCTTCATGGATTATTGGTGGGATTATAGAGGAGCTAGTGTTTCTCTGTGTCTTCATCACCTTGGTCATGAAACATATAAAATTACATAGATGAATTATTATGTTGTGTTATAGTGACTCTAAACTAACACAAATGCCTAGGGTCATAGTTGTTGCACTGTTAATATTTTCCATGCCCCAACACTCATAAAGATAAACAATACTAAAGAAAATTTTTGAGTCCCTTTAGTAATCACACTTATGTTGTTTAAATCCAATGTAGTTGGAGTACTCTAAGTACTAATCAAACACACACTTGTTCTTTGTATTGCAATGGTCACAATATATTGTTAAAAATAAAAGGTGTAGGGCGTAGGACATAGGAGGGACCGAATTCGCTACCATTTTAGTTCTATTCCTCAAGGACATAAATTTCTACAAGGTTTAAATACTAGAATGACATTAACTTGAAATATTCTTCAAATGCCTCTACTTAATTCTACTCTTCCATATTTTTTGTTGTGGCACTCAATCAACATGCTTGGACAATATATTTGCACTTTAGTTTCAATTATTTGTATCTGCCATGTTGTTATGCATATACCATCTCAAATCCTTAGAATTTCCTTCCACCTCTGTGAGATCCTAACTTTCTTACACAACCTCAATATCTTGATCATCTAATTTGGAGATAGCAAAAGCTCCATCTCTTACTTCTCTCGTCCTCTACATTGTCTCACAATCTAGATGTATCTCATAGCCATATCCTTCCATCAACAACTCTTGTTTGTTCCAAATCTTTTTCATAATTTCTTCTCGCCACTAACTCTCTACTATCTTTTCATGTTTTCTCTCTCACTTATGACATTCTTTGTTAGAATTTGTTTCCTTTACCATCACTAGTCCTTCAAGTATCTTATGACACTGATTCTACCATTTGGTCCTCCTACTATTTCACCCCACCCCCTTGCCACATAGTTCTTACACTTCCATCATAGCAGGGATTTGTAGCATACCCCATTCCACCATCAAATGTTTTATCCACATTGGTATATATCTCCAATTAATATTCCTCGCAACGCCTTCTTAAATAATTTCAACACTTTAGTCAATAACATATGGCATTATACTATAAAATATAAAGTATCCTTCCACAACACCTTTACTAAAAATCAATTGTTATAAAAATAGGATCGCAGAGCAATAAAAATAAACAATAAACAAGATGCAAATATTAAAACACATTACAAGAGAGACACAAATATAACTCGGTTCACCTAAGATGGGATACATCCACACAGAAATTGCAAGTCTTTTATTATTATACCATCCAACAAAATGAAGGGATACAACCTGCAACAACCCCGTTGCACTTCCTCTTCACTCTCTCACAATCTCTCTCACGCAATCACAGAGATTGTTTTACAATGCTACAGTACAATACACAGCAATATTACAATGATTTCCTTTATAGGGGAATTACCATGGGAAATTACCACAGGTCACCCAATACCATGGGCCTGTAAACTGTTGGCCAACATACATTCTAAAATTTTCTTTCGGGGCTTCGCCCCCAAACCCTCTTTCTTGAGGGTGTTTCCCATGAAAACGTGCACCCCCCTACTGGGACGAGTCTACAGTAAAACTGGGGTACAAACACGACTGAACAATAACATCTCTGAATCTGGAATATCATGCTCCATAGCCAACATCAATTACTCATATCAACTTATGGTTACCATTAAGTTTTGAAGGGATTTAGATGGTGTGCAGTGCAAGCATGTTGATCACATTTGTGTATGCCACACAATTGTTGCCCACATTTGGAAGTTTTTTTAATTCTCAAAAGGACATGAAAGGGTGTTGGTATTTATTTGGAGGTGTCTTTTTAAATTCTCATAAGGACATAAAAGAGTGTTGGTATTTATTCTAAGTGGGATCCTTTTCATGTTCCATACTTAAAAAAGTAATGTAAAAGAGAACACATTCATACTTGGAAGGACTTGCGAAACCAATTATACGGTAGAGTTAGGTTCATTTTGTGAATAGTATTCTTTGGACAAGACCCCTACCTACGTTCTTTACACAAGACTAATAATTGGGTTGTAGGAACTTGACTACCCTAACGTTCATTGGACAACACCTCAATAATTGAGTTGTAGAATCTTGACTACTTTAAGTGATGTTGGGAAAGTAGTGTGTTTAGGTGAATGAGTACGAAGGGATAGGAGTTAGAATGTTGGACTTTGAACGTAGGAATTTATAACTTGATATATTTTATTAAAAAGTTTCAAATTTAAAGTGATTGTAAGTTCATCGGGTAGTACCAAAGTAAGTGTTAATTTAAAAATATTAAACTTATTATTGTGAAAATAAGGTTTTGGAATTGTTAAATTTATAATTTGAAAAAAATAATAATAATCTTAAAAGTTAAGTTAGGATATAAAATATATATAATTAATTATTAAATTTTCTTAATTTTTATATAAAACCCCATTTTCAAATTCAAATTTAAGATATATGAAATTACATTATGTAAAATTATAAGTTTTTAAGCTGATTTCTATATGGTTTTATAATACTTTGAAATAATTTCATATTTAGGTGAGCTATTGTGATTGAATATTGCATAGTTGTATTAATGTGGTTTGAAAAATATTTTTTTAAAGATTTTTTTTAATAAGAATGGTTATAGATTATATTAGGAAATCAATGGTATGACCATTGTGAAAGAGTCTACAAAAATTTTAAGTTTGTTGTCTGAAAATAAAGTTAAGAAGATACATAAAATACTTAACTAGATACCAGAAATTTGACTGACTGAGACCAATATACAATTGATATACAATGCAGAGAGAATAACAAGGTTGTTACAACACTCAAAAAACCTAGAGACAGAGAAGATGTGAAGTTACTGCCCATGGCGGCCACGGTTCTGAGATGTCGTCTCTGGTGCAGCTGGACCAGTGACCTTCTCCATTTCCATCCTTGAAACTTGCAACTCAATTTTTCAAAACATATCTCCAATTCTACCAATAGAGCCAGCCTTGTTCATTCATATTGCGAGAGGGATTCAACAAAGTCCTCTCGAGTTTGAATTTTAAGTCTTTATCCACAAGTTCTAAGCGGTGACCTCCTTCTTCATCCAGTCACAGTAGGTAGCGCTTCTGAGCTCTCAACTTCCGACGAATATCCTGAAGCTCGACCTCTAACGATGGGGGAGGGTCAACTAGAGTGCCCGACTCTGAGCTGGAGGCCATGAGGACGATAAACCTTCTAAACCAAAGAACAATAGTTAATCTACCCTTTTGAGACCAACAAACTAGACAGTAATCCATAGTTCTGGGGAGACTGATTGTCGAGATAGCACCTTTTGTACCCATTTTTCCTAGAATTCATCACACGATCTGCACGTGGGAGAGAGGAAGGCAAAGGACGTCGATATAGAGTCATACTACAATCGAGCTCATGCGAGGATCCTCTGGATGACATTGATACTTTATGGTTTGTTCTCGAGGCCCTGAAGACAAGGCTCACATGCCTCATGCCACGAGCCCACACGCCATGAACCAACATGCCATGAGGCAGCGTGTGGGGAGCCTTTAAGAGTTGCCGCCACATAGCCAAGCCACATAATATGCCCTTCAAATTCGCGCCTACGGTCCTATGGGATCAGAAAAGGGGGACAATATCCCATTTAGGCTGAGAAGCCTTTGCTCAAGGGGGTTGCGGCCTTTGCCGCCAAATCTGTCACTTCATTCAGATTTCTTAAAACGTGGAAAAAGTCTATCTAGGTGAAGGATTTGGAAAGTCTCTCAATTTTCTTAATTATTTTCCGCAGCTTCATCTGAGTAGGAAAATAGCTTGTTACCATGGCTTGGATGATTAGCTTAGAGTCCCCAATCACAATGATTTCAAAGATGCCATGAGTGCAAGCTTGAAAGAGGCCTTGCAAGAGGGCTAAAGCTTCAGCAATGTTGTTTACATCTTCTCCGAGAGCCCAAAAATATAACCATTCATGAACTTCATCAAGGTCAAAGTAAACCCCTCCCCCTCGTGCCTCCCCTTATTTTCAAAGATAAATTTTATAAAATATAATTATCTTATTTTGTTAATAATTAAAATTTATTGAAAACCATATATTAAATATTAAAAAATAAAATACTAGTAATAAGATTCGTTTCTTTTGAATTTATTTTTTTCGACTAAAATCCTTGAAAACAAAACTCTCTTGTTAAAGTTCTCCTCAAATATATGTACATATAACCCATTCTTTATAACACGTATTCTTACGTGCCTGTATTGTATCTTCTTGCTTTCTTTGCACTGTACCTGTCACATGCTTATGTGTACAGTCGCCTACCTACATAGAGAAGCAATCCTCCTGTGAATTTTTCATTAGAACGAATGTGAACGTTTGTGCAAAAATTCAATATACCAGTTGAAAATGTAAAACCATGCGTATAATCATGAACGCTTTTACATATGTACATGATGTTCCTTAAAAATATGTGCAGCACCAAAAATACCAGTTGGAAATGTTAATCCATTCATATACAGTTATTATACCAACATACACGTCCTTACAAATTATATGTGCAGCGTCAAATTCTGAATTGGATCCACTTTTTTCTCCATTAATTAAGTGATAAGATGGACTACAATATTACAGAGAGAGCAGCCTGTGCAGACAGTTTTCTGTGAGATGTACAGAACAGCTAATTATGTCCAATGCTTCTTGGAAACCTATCTAAGATTCATTAGATATATAAAGAAGTACAATTGAGAAACTAATCCTGCATAAACAGGATAGCCGTTGCCAAAAAACCCCCATATGTATGGATTTCTTACAGAATTTATCCAGCTATAACAAAAACTCTTTCTATTGAATACGAAACTCCTCGCAATTTTTGAAAGAAGTGAAAACGCTCAACAGGAATCAGCCAAACCCTAAGGGAAAATGATTGAGATCTCCATGCATGTCTTGTAATCCTGCTTAGGCAATCACAGAAAGTGATGGATCTGGATGACCTAAAAATTGCTACGATCGACTTGCATGCATACCCCAAACTTCCAATTAGAGAGAAGGCTAAAAGAACTAGAAACTCATAGCTCAGGAGGGATAGACTAATTAGAAGAAGATAGTTTGAGAGTTGAGCGACCTCATTGCCAGTCCTATGGCCAGTAACTTACAGTAGAATTGGGCGAGGAGTCGAAATGTGCCGCTGTTCTCAGGATTCGATGGCTGGTCTTACAAGGTCAAGAAAAGGTCTTACAAGGTCAAGAAAGGCTTAGTTTGGGGGTGATGGCAAACGAGCACGAGGCTACAGATCAGTCATGAGGAACTTCGATCTGCGTAAGGGTTAAATGGGACTTGAAACCCATGCAGATGGCGATTTCAGATCCAATATTTGCATGAGTGAATGATATGGGTTTGGGAGAGGGTTGAAAGGTTTTGGGTAAAAAAAGCTCAGGGAGGATAGCGCCAAACTTTATATTATCATTGCCATCGTCGATAATATCATCTTGTAAGCAGCAACAGACAGTTTCCATATTTTGGCATTCCATCATGGTACAGCACAACGAAGATCTAACTAGCTTGGAGCTGATACTACATTGCTAACAGCGAAAACAGGAGATTGAAGGACTCTGAAGATCTGACATGAATCTGCAAACAAAACAATTTGGGCGATCTGTTTGAATCATGAATAGAAAACTTAATATTCCTAGATTTTACCATAATTTATCTGAGGCAAACGCGTGAATCCTTATACAATTTCTGCTCTAAAATTACTAAACCAGGCTCGATCTATGATATATTATACCGATGATCACACGTCCCGGCCTTCTTTTCCTCCATCTCCATCCCTCCCTCCTCGCAAAACGGTGCCACAGATTCAGGCAGCAACTTGTTTTGGCATAGAGAAAGCACAGAAAAAGCTAAGAGTATAAAACTTTTGTAGATCCGTTTGTTATATCAGCAAGGATTCACCCATGATGCAGGGTACTTAAGCTATTGCATCTACCCATTGATGGGTTGATCTATTGCTATCAATTCTGAAAGCAATGGCCAGCAACAACACTATTCACCATTGATTTTTGACGATCAGCTGGATCTGCAGTCACAGTTCTGACCAGTACCGAGAGTAAACTTCATGGCGAGGGAAGGAATTCGTCTGTGGCATAAAGACAAACCAGATAAATAATGGAACGAATAAGGATGATGATGTCAGACAGGTAGTGAATAATACTAAGAATACTCAGATGAACAATCAATGAAGAAAGAAACATCAACGAATTCGTCACCGATTACTATTGACTTGATGTACCCAGTACCCACCTATATTTTGCTGTAAGTTCATTTCAGAGCAATCCAGTCACATTGGTATTTTTGTTATTTTTATTGGTTAAATAAAAAGAAGAATGCAATCATATTGATTACTATTGGTTTGAGTTACCCACCTATACTTTATACTGTTTTAGTAAGTCAATTTGATTGTAATCCTGTCAAATTGGGATTTATTTATATTTTTTAATCTTCTTTTTAAGCATTGGTACAATGCCACCTCATAATCTTCTTTTTAAGCATTGGTACAATGCCACCTCATAATCTTCTTTTTAAGCATGTGTACTATGCCAATGAGATTATTAATTTTAATGCAGAAAGAAATATAACCATTGATTCTATATACCATAATCAGAAATAAATATAACCATTGGTTATATGCCGCTTTTTCCACTTTTTTATAAAATTATTAAGTGGTTTTATATACTTATATAAATTGATTTGGTAGCAATCCAATCACAATGGTAATTTTTATAACTCTTCTATTAAGATCAGAAGAATGCAATTATATCACAGCCCTAGTACTTTTTTACATGAAAAACAAATTAAAGCTTCTTTATATTAAAATTGTGTAATTAAAAAAAAATTAAAGCTTCTTTATATTAAAATTGTGGAATTAATGTTACATCATTTGTATTTGTATTTGTATTTGTATGAAATTTTTTTAATGAGAGATTTATTTTGTTGAGTAATATTTTATCACTTTTACTTATAAAGGAGTCTATAGTAAAAATAGGGAATATATTGTAAAATTAGGGTTATTTTAATTTGAAATCTGTATTGGGAGGGGATCAACAAAAGGGTTTTTGTAGGTAATTATCAATATCTTGTAAAATTAGGGCTATTTTTCGATATCTCATGAACCAAGGCCCTATGACATGCTTTCACTGAGTGAAGACTCGGTAAATTCTTTTGGGTTTTCAGTTTCATGAGGATGGAAGCAAATTCACTTCTACTTTCAAACCATAAAGACTTTTTTTTAATATTGCATTTTTAGGAAATTTGGTAGGAGCTTATTATGTTTTTGAGAATTGTAGAAAAGATTTTGGTATGGAAAAATTCATATAGAATCATTCTCACCTGAATTAGTATGTCTTCCATGAAATTTCAAACTTGCACAAATGGGTTTGTTATGAGAGACATTGAAAAAATGTCATGATTTGTTGGTCTAAGAAATTGGATAAGTGGAGGAAGAATTGGGAGAGACGACAAGAAAGAAGAAAAATCATGGAATCAATAAATAAAAGAAGTGGATCCTCAATTGAAAAATCTAAAACTTAGGCACCAAAGGAATGAAATCACTAAAAAATAATAACATCAAGTTATAAGAAACAAAGAAGACGTTCAAGAATAATGAAGAAAATGAAGTAATTGGAAAAAGGGAAAAAGGTTGCAAAGGAAGCAACACATTTGTACTCACATTCTTGTCATTGTAATTAACTCTATGAGACATCATAACAATGGAGAAAAATGGAAGAAGTGACAATGAAAAAATGGATCAAGAATTAACACAATTACAAAAGCTTCATGTGTCTAAGATTGGTGGAAATATCAAATATGTTTTGTTATTAAAATAATATAATTTCAAATACTATGTAGTAGTTATAATTCTCTTAAACAAAAAAAAAATATTTTGTTTAATCTTTATTTTAATATAAATATCTGCTATTTAAAAAAAATAGATAAAAAGTAATTCAAATTTGAAGGTTTTTTTTTAATGAAAAAGATTATAAATTATCAAAATTGAAGTATTTTACGAGGGTTTTTTTAATAAAGAGAAAATGATCAAATTTTTTAACAAGGATCAAATGAGGATGAAAATCACTTTCTCTTCAAGTGCCTTACTTACACTCAGAGTAGATTTGAGTTTCATAGTATTTATTACAATACAAACGTTTATAACCTCCTAACCTACCAAAACTATAGTTGAGTGATGTAATTGCACGTAGGGAATATTGGGGTTGAGTCCCTAGGTCGATGGCCTCTATGATATATTATAATATGTTTATACTAAATGTCCCTACCGGGTTAGGTGCCCTAATTAACACTGGCGGTTTACCCCTAATATTATCCGTGGAGCATGGAGAAGTATTAGGAGGATTTCCCGTGGGATCCTAATAACATATATAAAGAGCGCATATTCGTCCCCAATTGTCTCTAACTCGCTAACTCTAGTCTTGAGGTCTAGGGATGGCTCGCTTTGCTCAACATAATCTCATCCCTTCCCCACTGTCCCTCTACCCATCCAAGGAGTAATCTAACCATGATTGGGTGTGCTTCCATGCGGTTTTTGTGCCGTGATATTACATATCAAAGTGGATACCCAACCAAACCAAGGAGGAATCTGACCATGAATCGATGCTTCTCTGCTCCCTATTTCGACCCTCAACTCCATCTATCTACTGCTCTCTCTAACCCACCTATAGCTTCGAAAGTTTCTTAGCAAGCTTTTTTACCACAGGAACAAGATTTTAAAGTAAACCAAATATTATTCTTCTTAAGGTTCAATAAACCAAAATTAGTCTCAATAAACGTTATTCATCATCATCACTGAAGATTTAAAAAAATCTATCGAAAAATTGATTGGAAGTCTAACTTTATGTATATAAATTTAAGTTTGATTGATATTCTAACTTTATGTATCGTTTGATGTAGACAACCAGCAAAGAATTTCTAAAAAGCCTAAACTCGTGTGGCATGTTACCACCAACGAGCACAAGCACCATCCATGATCGTCCCTTTCAATCGTATATCGTATTCGTCCTGTTGTTAGTGTTTTGTTTTGGCCGCCTGGATACATAAATTGCACATAGACTCTCTTCGTCTCCAGTCATTCCGTAAGTTTGGACTTCCCCGAGAAAAGCTGGAAAACGATGTGGGCATGATGATGAGTTGAGTTGCCCCCCCCCTCATTATTTTTTTCTTTTCCTCTGACAGGAATCCATATGCGCCGATTTATTTGTTTTCACGTTCTTCGCATTAGGTTTTATCGTCGTCGATTACTGTATTGTATTCTAGTGGCGTAATTCTCATCAATAAATACAATTACTTTTGGAAAACGGTCGCTCGAAGTAACAAAAGTTACCCTAATGGCGAACAGGGTCACATGGCATCAATCTAATTTCTCTCAAAACTGGCGAGCAGCTTTATCTATGTGGTTGAAAATAGGGCGAGTAGACAAAACACCTTTTTTAACGATAAGACCATTAATACTTTAATAAATAAAATAAAGATTCGAAAGGAAGAGTGGGTCAAAAAAGGAGAATAGTTGAAAGATAAAAATAATAAATATTGATGTAATATAATACCCTTGTGGTCAGACTTTGGGAAACTCTTGAATTTTCCCGTCAACATTGAAGGTGTGGGGTTGGCCTGTTGGGGACGAGGGGACCCGCCAAGACAGTCCGGCCGGTCAGATTTGATGTCCACACAACCCTACCATTAAAAGTATAATTAAATCTACCTTGAAGGATAGGATTACAATTTTCATTGGCCCTTGGGTAGGTGTTAAGTCTAGCTTCTAGGTGTAGGACTAGGACATCCCACGAGGGGCCCACTCCTATAAGGCCGCCTTCACAACATTACGATCATTTATTATTATGAAGAACAATACACATCTTACCCCCTTTTCTTTTGTTTGAGTATCTTATAGGTTTTTTTGACGGCGCTGCTTTGAATGGTGTTTATGATGCAGGTTTAGTTATTACGATGGGTAAAGATATTGTTTTTAAGAGCGGGTTAAAGGTCGGTAAAGGCTCAAATACCCGTCTCGAAGTGGTGGGGTTATGGAGTTTACTCTTTTGTGTGAAATCTTGGGGTGTTCATGCTTTACAAGTCTTGGGAGATTCTCAAGTCATAATTAATTGGGCCAAAGGGGAGGCTGAAGTGAAGTCTTTGGATCTTCATCACTGGTTGGAAAATATCAAATGTTTGATGAAAGATTTCTATTTTCTATCTTTCAGTCACGTATACAGAGAACTGAACGTGGAAGTTGATACTCTCTCTAAATTGGAGTTGGGCTATATGGATGGTAGAATTGAGTTCTCTCATTTCTCTTCTGGAACTCAATGTAGATCCGAAAAGTTGGATCTTTTCAATTAGTCACAAAGATCTTCGTTATTAGTATTAAGAGGCATGGTGATGAAGATAGTTTTGATGGTGAAGTTTATTTTGGGTTTGGATTTTGAAAGTTTTTATTGGATAGGATCACGTTTAGCTGGATGGTACTTTCTTTCTAGATGTTTGGTTTGTTTGTAATCATCAAGTACAGTTATGCTTGAGATGATAATATTTTGATCGTTGGATTTGTTATACTTTGGACACAACTTTTTAAAGGAGTTAGCTTTCTACCCGACCATTTGCACCGATCGGACGACATGGCTCGTGTGAGCTTTCACATCACGCATTGCTGGTCGTCCGATCGGTGCAAATGGTCGGGTAGAAAGCTTACTCACTTTTTTAATATATAAAAGTTGTTTTTTCTTATTGAAAAAAAACAAGAAAGAGAAAACCAAGAATAATGAAAAAAGCATTGCAAGTTTTGTCTTCTTTCTTGTCTTTTTAGTTAGAGGTAGAAATATTCTCTTACATTTTATTGTTTTATGAGTGTATGATTAATACCACTTAAATTATGAAGCTTATATGGAAAAGCAAGTAAATTAATTTGTGTCTATACATAGATTGTTTTGGTAACCAGATTTGTGTTCATTCCAAGGATTATAACGAGGTTAAACTCTATATTTTTCAAAGTATAATGAAAATAATGAAGCCTTGCAATTCACATTTATTGTAGAAACAATTCCAAGTTCATACACAAGGAAGAACGAGAAGATTCTCTTAAAGTTAAAGGTTTTATGAGTGAATGATTAATAGTTATCATTGAAACTTAAAAAGTGCATAAGAATTCAATTGAAGTATCATAGACACGTAATATGGAAAAGTGGGCATGAATTATTTATCAACACTCAAGTAAACTATAT
>LPNX010398360.1:475374-493898 GCA_001517045.1 Pseudotsuga menziesii
ATTAAATCATATATAGATAATCAATAATCAACTCTTTAAGAGCAAACATGCCATAAAGGATTTGAACTCGAGTTGGGAGGGTAGCAACTTTTCCTCACAACGAATCGAACTACACATAATGGACACATCTATAAGTTTATGGTTTCTTGTTATTAACACTATAATTCCATCAAAGATCATTTCCATGGGTTAGGTTTTCATGACGTTGATCTTGAGTGATTGTCCAAGTGTAGATACTTTTGTTCAAGAGGCTATTTTTAGTTTCACAATCTCCTCTATGACACATATCTCCTAAGGAACACATTTATAAACACATAAGTTTAGAGCTAAACAAACCATTCCATTTCCACTCATCCAATGAATCGATCACTAACACAATTAACATAAATAAATGTAATCATTTTAATTGGAAAAACAAACCCAAAATTTTGGAATAAAAAATAGATAGCAATGACTATGGAAGAATATTCTTCAACTTGGTACAAGTTAAAAATATTGAACATATTTGCATCATCATCATCTTCAAATGAAGTATTTTCCACTATAACACCAAGAATAACATATAAAAAAGTAGCATCCAATACTTTGACAACTCCCACCATATAAAATGGATTTCAGGTCCAATTATGAAGTTCTTAAAAGAAGAAAATAAATTGGAAAATAATTGCTACACCAAAGTTAGGTATGAAAAAACAACCGAATTGGCCCAATGGATTAATTGAACATATAGAAACAAAACATCAATTGACATAAACATTAATTGGCACATTTATATAGATCGACTGAGTTCAAATTGATGTAACATGAAACCCATTGGCCCAAAATCACCATGAAGAGAAATGAAGGTCCATAGACCATTGATTGCTACCAACGGGCCGAAAAATATCCTTATGTTTTAGGATCCCATAATAGTAGTAGAGAATGTGAAAATCTATTAGTAGCAAGAGTAGAAATTGCAAGAACTAAGAAATTACAACCTTACAAATAGGCATTGGCGAGTTTGTGAGTATACCATGAAGTGATAAAAGTTGTATCTATGAGTCACCACCAAAGGAAAATAGACACGAGGAGAGAGAAATAAAACAAACCAACCCATAAAAAGGAAACGACCTCTACCAAAACAAGCTATTCATAGTACTATATAAAAAAAAATTATAATTCCAAGGGTTATAGTCCTAACAACCCTTTTATTTCATTATTTCAATAATTTCTAAGTACCCTCAATTCACAAAAATTATATAATGAATTGATGATAATTTTTCATTCACTATCGTTTTTTTTCAACATTCAATGTTGACACATATATTTAGCATTGATCCTAATTGAAACAATCCATGTGATGCCTTGACCTCAAGTATCTCATATTCGATGTATGTTATTTCCATTTTTAACATTTGAAAAGTCTTCATGATAACTTCAAAATCATCCTACATAAATAAGGTCACTCGTGATATCTTTAAAACCAACTTACATAAATAATGTGATTGAGATTTAATCAATACAACAACTCGCCCAAGTAAATTTAAATTAAATTAATGTTATTCCTAACCTTTAAACATATACGAACATATACAATATTAATTACATTGCTACTAAATACATAACTTTTATTCTTTTGACTTATAAATATTCTTTTATTTTCTAAATATTCCCTTCTAGTGGCAAGGGGCTATGATCTAACGACATCGAGTGGTGATTGAGGTTCATAGATCGAGTGCCAGAAATGCCTATTGACCGCCTATGGCAAAAAATAACAAAATGATAATAAATTTAATGTGATAATGTATATTCTGTTCTAAGAAGAATCAATATACTATAATAAACTCAGAGCAGAATGACGAGGTTCATATGGTCTGGGTGCAGTGATAAGTCTTCTATTTGCTTGGCGAGATGGGGATTATTGACAAAGCCAAAAGATTGTGGAGGTTGGGGTCTAAAAGACCTTGGAGAATTTGGAAAAGCACTTATGGCAAAAAATTTGTGGCGGTGTATATTTTTACCAGGCCTGTGGCATCGGGTGATCTCTGCCAAGTACATTAGGGGCTGGCCGATTTCTGAGTGGATCAGATTGTCTGTGTACGATCTGAGGAACATTTCGAATATTTGGAGGGCGCTTATGAAGGCGTTGCCTATACTAAAGCTGCGGTTGGCGTGGCGACCTGGGGATGGATGGAGCGTTAGGATTGGCCGCGACCCTATTCTGGGTTTGAATGGTGCTTACAGACTTTCGGATCCACTATTGACCATATTACTTGAAAAAATAATATATTTTTTGGCACAGGCAGCAAAATATACAGATGATTACTATTTCACGGTTTGGATGGATGCACAGGATTTAAATCTATCTGGTACTATGGCTTCTGAATGGAATTTTTATACTTATAAGCTTAGAAACACTGGTTTAAGGCTGCATCAATGTAAAGATTCTCTGATCTGGAGTAAGAATGTGAAGACTGGTACTATCACTGCGGCACTGGCTTATTCATCTACTGTTTTTTCCTCTTTTCCAGATTGTATTCCTATATGGTTTAAGGCGGTTTGGAGATGGAAAATTCCTCTTAAGACGATGTTATTCTCCTTGTTATTGTTGGCTGAACGTATACTTACTTGGGATATGCTCCAGAGAAAGGGCTTCGAGGGGCCGGGTATTTGCTCGTTATGTTATGATGCTGAGGAAAGTATTACACACATGATGATTGACTGCCCATTTTCTGTGCAGGTTTGGAAGCTTATTGGTTATTTATTTGGTACTGATCTTATTTAGCATGGAAGATATATTGCCGAGGCTTTCGGGGGTTGGATTACTGGTGACAGTAAGCTGTGGTCCATCCCTTTTCATGTGTGTAGACTCATCTGGTTGGCTAGGAACTCTTTTATCTTCAGAAATGTATCTACTACTCCACTTCAGGTTGTAAATAAGTTACAGATTATTTGGAATGAGGGACCCAAGTTGTTCAAGAAGATTCAGCCTCGTATTATTCTGCAACCTTCTTTTCTACATGACATGTCTGTAGGATACTTTGATGGGGCCTCACAGGCTGGCGGCTCTATGTGTGGAGTTGGGGCGATTCTCATTTCGCCCCTCCTGGGCAGATTTAACTTAAAGTGGAACTGTGGTATTGGCTCCAACACTCGGGCTGAATTACTGGCTTTATGGAGTATTCTACACTTTGCTAGATCTTTGGGCATAGATGCAATTCAAATTGTTGGTGACTCCCGGGTCATTGTTGAGTGGTTTAACGGCATATTTCATTTGGAAGCGGTCCTCCTTGCCTCTTGGATGGATCGTATTATGCAACTGAAGAGTCAATTTGTGGAAATCAGCATCCAGCATGTATATAGGGAGATCAATTATGATGCTGATCTTTTATCTAAGCAGGCATTAGCGGTGCCAGTTGGACACTTTTTGGTGGCTCGTGGGGATGGTCGTGATCCATCTGCTTTTAACTTTTTTGGGTCTTTTTAGTTTTCTGGCTTATATTTATGAACGCATAAGATTGTTATATCTTATGGTTCATATGGGGGCATCTACCTGTGGTGTATTATGTTAGATATTACATAATTCGCCATGGTTGGGTTCCTGTTGGGTGATGTCGAAGATATGTGGTAACTAGGGGGCATTGGTTAGTTTTCGGTATTTTGACTAATTGATGGGAGTTTTCTGTTATGGACCAGTATTGAGGGTTGTCATATTGTATATCTTTTTAGTGATACCTTTTTTATATATAATATATATAAGATCTTTTTTTATGAAAGAAAAAAAAATATATATACTATAATAAACTCCTTAGGTGATACTGTGCAATGAATGCATCACATGCACCACCTCAATATACTATGATAAACTCCTTAGGTGATACTCTGCAATGAATGCATCATATACCACCTCCACATTACGATGTATATCGAGAATTTTATAAACTTCTTATATTCTCGATGAGATTAGTTGCCTTCGCAAGGTTAGGATAATCATCCTTTGGTATAATTACACTAGTATACTTATTTACGAGTTTATTTGTGTTATCATATTATGTTTAAGTTTTAATGAATTATACCTTGGCAAGTGGGCGGTGAAGTGAGGTGAGTGATGTATTAAAGTAAGAGTGATAAATTCAACAAATATCTAGGTGGTGTGATATATTAAAGAAGTTTGGATGATAAATTCAATAAATCGCATATATAGATTATATCTAAAATAATTTTATTAAATTTATTTGTTATAAAAAATAATATAAATATACACTTTTTATTAAAATATTAAATACAATTTTTTGTTAATTTTAATATATAAATTAACACAATATACACTAAAGTGAAAATAAGAAAAACATAATTTAAAAAATTTATTCTTAAATAAAATAACTAAAAACATAAAGGAAAATTTATAATTTTCTTTTGCCATGAGTTGGTGTAAAGTTGACTCTTAGATAATGTAGAAAAACATAATTTAAAAAAATTATTCTTGAAAATTTATAATTTTATTTTGCCATGAGTTGTTGTAAAGTTGATTCTTAGATAATGTAGAGCCTAAGGCGAAGGTTAAAAAGATATTATTGAATGCTAAATGAGATGTAAAAACAACCCGTCTATTGAAAAACAAAAAGTGACTAAAAACAAGAAATCAGAAGTGATTGAAGGCTAAACCAGATGTAAAAACAATCAATCAAATTTATCCTAATAAAATATTTACTTCTTTATTTCAAACTAATAATCAAATTTTGAATTGGGTAAAATATTTATTGTTTCAAAACCTTAATTGACACCCGATACATCTAAAACGACCTCTATGCTACGGCATGACCAACAAATTCATCGCATGATAAAATGAAAAATAAACATAGAATTTTCATGAAGTTGATTCATATTTGTTTGTTAAATATAGTTTATGCTAATAGCAATAGTTAACAACTATATTGTAATTATGAAGGAAAGTCTTATCTTTGGGTGGCTTGGCACCAACTTATGTTGCCAAAGGTGCTGGGAGGATGGGGTTCAAACAACCAACTTGTTTTGCCAAAGCTTTCATTGCAAAAGGGGTAGGCCCATTTTAAGGGGAGAAAGGTTATGGGTCAATGTGATTTATCATAAATATATCTTCCACCTCACTATTGAAGAGTGGGTCACATCCATGAATAAATTTGTCTATGCTAATAGCAATAGCTAACAACTATATGGTAATTATGAAGGAAAGTCTTATATTTGGGTGGCTTGGCACCAACTTACTTCGCCAAAGGAGATCGGAGGATGGGGGGTTCAAACAACCAGCTTGTTTTGCCAAAGATTTCATTGCAAAAGGGGTATGGCACATTTTAAGGGGAGAAGGGTTATGGGTCAATGTGATTTATGAGAAATACATCTTCCACCTCACTATTGAAGAGTGGTTCAGATCCATAAATAAATTTGTGAGGAATTCTTTTTCCATGTGGCGAGCTATTTTATCAACTTTTGATGTGATTGGGGATGGATTGGTCTGGAAAGTGGGTAGTGTAAGAAGACTTGGGATAGGCGATAGCCCCTAGATTGGTAGTTCGAGTGAGCATACACTCCCTCAAAATTTGAATGATCAACTAAGGGATGTGCGTCTCATACATATAAATTAGATTGGCGATGAAGCAAATATTGCTCCTTTGAAACAAGATTGGATAACTGTTAAAGAACTGGCCTTAGCCGATGAAGATAAAATTTTGTGGAACAGTTATACCAATTCTCGTCATGAGTCACCTATTCGACTCGTGGACAAGGATGATGAACTTATATGGGTGAGGAATGAGACTAGAGGATTATATACTCCAAGCATAGGCTATAGAGTAATTCAAGAGGAAGAAGATATCCAACATCCCCCCTTGTGGAATTCTTCTATATGGAAGATGAAATGCCCTCTTAAGGTCAAATTATTCTTGTGGCTTGCTTTAAGGAACAAGGTGCATGTGTGGAGGTTATGATCAATAGATTCTGGGTAGGTCCAGGATGGTGCTCCCTTTGTAAAGTAAACAATGAATCTATTGAACATATTTTTATATCTTTCCCATATATGAGGAGAATGTGGGATTTATTGAGCAAGTAATAGGTTTACAGTTTACTTGGTAAGGTTATAATCTTCAGGACACGTTGCATATCTGGTATAAAAATGAGGCTTACAAGGATTATGTAGCTCTTCCGGCATTAGTGATCTAGGGTGCATGGTTGGCCAGAGACAAAGCCATATTCAATTCCATTATCATTCTTGTTGTTGCTTATGCTTCTCAATGTTTGGACACTCTTAGACTATCCCCACAAGAATATGTATATAACATAGTTCGTAGAGTGGAAGTGGAGACCACACATAGAACTAGCAGTTGAGATTATTTTGATGGGGCCTCTCAAGGTAAGCCAACTAGAGATGGGGTAGGTGGAACAGTTCATGGTGAAGAACACCATTGTTATAAATTTGCAGTTGGTGGTGGTTTGAGTACAAATAATAGGGTTGACATGATTTCCTTAAAGATGATCTTTTTACTAGCTCTTTCTAAAGGAATACAGGAAATTCATATATTTGGAGATTCAAAGTTAGTTGTGGATTGGATGCACCAGAAGAGCCCCCCCAAGAATATACATATGCATGATTTGTATGATGAACTAGCTTGCATAGCTTGATTGTTTCAGAGCATTGTCTATCAACACATCTATAGGGAAAGGAACATCCAAGTTAATCTTTTGTCAAAGAAAGGTATTCAAGTTCATGAAGGTAATTGGGAGCTTTGGGAGCAGGAAAATGATACCATCATGGAATTAGACCCAGGACCATATCCTAGATAACCCTTTTTCTCTCTTTCAAAAGACATTTTTTTTGCTAAAGAACACTCCTGAAGATGAGCAATAAATGAGAAAATATGTTTGATTTTTTGTTTGTAATATGCCAAACAAAACTCTCATTTAGTCTCTTTAACATTTTTATGTTTCTACAATCATTATTCATATGCTATTGATGTTTTTATACTCATAGATTTCATCCTATGATGAATGGAATGTATGACAAGACACCATGTTGTCTATGTACAAGGTGAGTTATTATGATATAATGAATTGCGAACTTTTTCTTGGGAAACAAAATATGGTGAATAATTATTTATACAAATATTTTGATAACTTATCAAGTTGGGGTATAGATTCACGAAAATAGAGAAATACATACATACATACATACATACATATCACTTGTTCTTTAATAACATAAAATAATAGTACAAAAATTATTTCAATCACATTCAATGGTTTCATATGAAAAATATATCCATTAATCCAAGAATTTTACTATAGGTTTTATTATGCTTCATACACATGGGATGTATTATGTTTGATATGCTTCATATACATTACTAAAAGCATCGATAAGTAGAGATAACACAAATATATTAAGTGGCAAACACATGTAATTTGTTTTTAATGATGATTAAATCAAGCATGGAATCAATTGAACTATAAGAGCCATGAGGTGGAAATGTCCCTGACATTGTCACCTGCTCTTGCGAGAAAGATAAAGAGCAAATGCTTTCACAAGAAGCTCTAAGTAAGATTAATATAAATTCTTAAATTTTACTACTTTTAAAATTGGACCTGTTCAGTTGAGCCTTCTCCCTTCCGTTATTGTTATTTTTTGACCCTTCTAGATCAATATCTCTTAATTATTATTATTGTCTAATAATCAATATATGATATATCATTATTAATTTCTTAATTTAATCTTATGAGTGGATCTATGTGTCTACTCATGTGGCAATGTCGGGGACATTTCCACCACGTGCCTCTTATTAATATTAATAATGTTCTTAAGACATTATAAGCATTGTTAAAGCAATATTTCATTTGCTAAGAAATAGTTTATTTTTGCAAGTCTAGTTTAATGTAATTTGTGATATTTTGAAATGTTGTAATCATAACATATATTCTAAAGTTGTGATTTTGATGTTAATGTTGATATTTTAGTGAAAATTTTGCTGAATTTTTTTAACTTGCTATGATTAACCTATGTTGTTTCTAAGTGTCATAGAATTATCGCAATTGGAAAATATTCTTAAAATAAAACAAAACAAAACTGAATAATGTTGTAAATTCATGGAACTTGTTCTCTAAACTCTTAGTAAACATAAGTTATATATTTTAATTGTACTTACTCTTAATATATATTTGATTTAGCCTTGAGGGGTAGCTTAGTTGGTTGGAGTCTGAATCCAAAGACCGTTGATATTGAGGTTGAAGGTTCAATTCTCACGGATCCAACTCTCTGGGTCCTTTGAGGTTAGGATCCCAAAACTAGAGATGATAGGGTGAGGCCCCTTCAGGTGGGTCCCCTAGAATTATTATTGTGGATGCAGCGAGCCTCAGCCACAATTGTTGAGGCTAAGAACCACATGAAAAAATAAATAAATAAAAAGCATATATTTGATTTAATATGTTATCAATCATAATGAAATATATTTCATTGTAGTCCATGTAGTAGGTTACTGCAGAGCAATTGATAGTAGACAACTAGTCATGGTCTACTTTCCATGAGATTATTGCTTTCAATGCTTGAACCTTGACTTAGATTTCGGGGTGTTATGTGACCCAGACTAATCCTCCCAAGCATAATTTAGTTCTATTTTTAAAGAGTTATGGAATTATCAGTAGTTGGATGCCAACCCAGGGGGATTGATAGCATATCATTAGTAAGACATGAAACTCAAATCATTTCCATCTAAACATGTATTTAAATTATAGGATGTTGAAGTTTAAAATGTTCATTGAAATCTTAAGCGACGCACTTCTCAGCACACAATTTTTTAATCAAATTATATGTGCTAAGAGAGGAATAATGTCAATGAAGAGATGTCATATAATTGTATATGCTAGGAACCCATGAATAAATAATCGTATCCATGTTTAATTAGTTTATCTTGTTGAGACCTAATTTTCATGAATAAAAACAAACCATGGATAGATAAGGGCCCCTAAGATTATATTCTTCACAAACTATTAAGGAAGGATTGAAAAAAAATGCAAGAATACGCAATAAAACACCCACAGTTGCATCACTAGCAGGTGGTGCCTGAATTGAATTTATACAAGACCTTCATCATGATTCATAAGGAATCGTGATAAAGAAGAGAACATGGTTCTGTAAGTGTCCTCTTTCATAAATGTTGTTATTATTCTATGTTATATCTCAAAACTATTGAATGGAAGATCCTTTTGTACATAATGAAAAGATATGTGTCCAACTTCTAATGAAAAGTGAACTTTATATATGGGTTGTTGTAATGTAGTAATCTGGGTTTCATTTCACTAGATAAGAGAGAAGGGTTATAATTAGGGTTCCTTGAGGAGATCGAGCCACATGATTATTCAGGTGTTCTCCTCCAAATAATCATACAATAAGGATGATGGAGTTTGTCAGGGTTGACTCGTGAGACCTCATATGGGATCTCTCCTCCATGAACAATCCTATCAATGTTGGCATCGATCCTATTCTTTCTTACACTACTAGGATCGATATCGAGCAGTTGTAGTGGTCCTTCACTTGGACTGATTGGGTCATGAAAATAGGATTCTAGGTACTTGATATCAATTAAACTTCATGACTTTAGTCATCAGTACACCCACCTACAAGAAACAATCCATTCATTGTAGCCAATGCCAAACACTATACTTTGTGCTTTAGCATATCCCTGGTGGTCATACAAATAACAAGAAATTACGAAGATGAATGTCTCGGTGGTATCTCCAAGTGGCAGATAAATTATCAAGGGTGGCATCGATGTGAGTGATAACTAAAATAACAAATGTTGTATGATCTCAACACACTGCCACGTCCTAGGAACCATTCTACGAGGCTGATATGATCCATGGGAACCGATCTAATTTAAGAAAAAACATTATTAAAATAATACAAAAATTACATACCATAGCCTTAAATTTAGAAATGCAAACAGTTTACTCCACCGACATGAACTAATACCACCTTCGCGAAAACTATATTGTCCCCTATGGGGGACATAATAAGTATATCAACTTGGAAAACTTGTAAGAGACAACAAACTAATTTTTTTTATTGACGTATCTTCTTTATATGAATCTTATAAGTCACATTGTTGAGCTTGCATAATCATTTATGAAGAAAAAGTGACAAAATTGATTGCAAATCTACTAACATTGTCTAGATATCAATGGGTAGAGGTGTCCACCCTATCTAGTCATCCATTTCTCCAACAAACTCCTTTAGTTGTACCCCATAATTAGTACACATAATGTGTATCTGGTTGAAATAAAGCATATTATGATTAAGTTCATATACATTACACTGAAAAATGTGAATTAGTTGTTTAAGTTCTTTAATTTGTTGAGAAAGAGCATTGATGTTGTTACACAATAACATTTATAACATTATATGGAGGTGGACTCCCTATGATCTGGGAGGATAAAGTACTTTAAAATTAAGGAATGTAGGTGAATATAACTAGGTTTGAAAGAGAAAGCATACGGAAGTGGGGATATGAAATATGTATATATAAATCATTTTGGATCTAGTAAAGCATTATATTTCGGAACTTCATAAGAGAAAGTTCAAGTTTCATTTGGGTGAGATAATTTAACACAGAGAATAGGGTGGGTTGCAAATGTTTTAAATTGGGGAGGGAGTGGTCAATTTCATGCATGGTGACTTTCATTTTCTCAATGAAGGAAGGATCTTGAAGTTAGGTAGGTGATCCAACCATTTGATCAAGATTGATTTACCTCTAAGTTTGTTGATAAAAAAATCTAGGGAATTTTCATTACAATAACCTTTCTTGAGTATTCTTGGAAAAAATAGAATTAGGATCTTATATTTTAAATGGAGAGTAAAAGGGGAAATTATTGGAAATGGGGACTTGAAATAATTCGTTGTCAAGCCACCACGACTCTACAAGTAAGCTAGAGAAGAGGTTCTAATGAAAATCAAAATAGTAAATAGGTTCAAAAGGTGCTAATAAGGCCACTATTGGACACAAAGGGAACACAAAGAAAGTAAGGCTAGTTGAGACAAATATTTTACCTTGCACTTAGGGAAATAAATCAAAATCGTTGAACTCCAAGGAAACAATGGAAGGATCACAAGTCAAAAGTATCAAATAAATTACCAAGTTCTTAAATTTACTTCATCATTCTAACATTTGTTTGTACTTGTGAGAATGAGGGCATCAACAAATACACTCATAATTAGAATAACATCCTTCATGCATTTTATGTAGAGTTTTGAATCTGAATAACTTCCAACACATTGTCTTTATGTAAAATGTTAAGCATTCTTAGCAAATCATGCTCATATATCTTCCTATTTCGCATGTAATATTTTGATTAATCTACATAACATTTTGTTAGGTTGTATTCTACCAGAAATCAACATGGATGCTCCATGTTCTCTTCCAAGTGACCATTGAAGAATGTATTGTAGACATCCATCTAGTACACACAACCAAACTATTTCCTAATTAAACAAATTATTACCACCTTCATTGTAAGAATGAATTATTCCTAGTCCGGGGATTTAGCTCAATCAATTACATTCCCATTTTTGTTGGGTTGGATAGTTCAATAGTGACATGTGTCATATTCAGATCCAGCCAATAGGTTGGGTGCATTAGTCTACATTGAGGGGTTAACTAAGGCTGGCATTGAATAATGTGGGCACCACAAAGAAACCATATTCAAGGGAAGGTTTTGGCATAGGCTTTTAGTGTACATGATTGAGCAAAATTATGAAAAAACTCTGCTGAAACCTTCTCAATTGGTAACAATGGTTTTGGTGGAGATTGTAAAAAACTTCTCATTATAACTAAAAAATATGGGCATGAAGAGGGTATATCGAAGGTTTTTTAATAATGTGCATATATCAACAATACACACCAATGCACCAAAAAATAAGTCAAACTGGTAAATAACACTTAAATATGACAAATCAGTGCAACACACACCATTGCATGTATCACGTCTACAATGCCCTGTTGTTGATTATCCTTATTAATGAATTGGTGCACTTTTATATCTCATATGCCCTAATGTGCATAGTTTATCAAAAAATACTCATTGCATATTGTATATAAATACACATTGCTGCCTATATTACAATGTGCACCAAATTTTCATGTAACATTTACGATAACGATGACGACAACATTGTTGTTTCTATATGTAGAAGCACTAGTGTGTTTATTGTTTCCAAATGCACTAGTTCTTATACTTTTCCAATAGAACGAATTGGTATACTACTTTACGCTCTATATATAATGTAATGGTTGCAGTAAATAGTAATGATAACATTAACAATATCATTAATGTAAACATTGGTGTTGGCATCATTAAAATCATCGGTGTGTTTATAACACTTATGCACACCAAGTGTAGTTAACTCTTTAAAAAGCAAAGGTTTGTAAAAACACATTAAACATATTTTTTACTATATATGAATTCCCCAAGGTGTTTAGAGAGTTACAAAAAATTCAATGCACCAATTATATGTCTAGATTTTATTTTTATTTTTAATTTCAAATAATCATAAAAAATCAAATAGATTTTATAATAATATTGATTTTTAAATTATAATTAGTGGGTTTGAATATAATGATTGCATTAATGTGTTATACAATTGAGTTACACATATGTTCATTATAACATCGTAAATCATCCATATATTTAATCAATAATATTTTACAACATTGGACAGTGCACTACAATAAGAACCATGTGTTATTATATATGAAAAAGAAACTTTCACCATAATAAATGAGACAACATACAGGTCCACGATAATCAAATTATCAATATGGGATTGTTACATTTATTGCTAAATTGTTATCATTTGATCGGGACAATATGTCCAAT
Source organism: Pseudotsuga menziesii (assembly GCA_001517045.1). NCBI lineage: Eukaryota > Viridiplantae > Streptophyta > Pinopsida > Pinales > Pinaceae > Pseudotsuga > Pseudotsuga menziesii. The sequence continues at coordinate 488,248 of LPNX010398360.1, forward strand.
ACATTAAACAAAATGTTTGATTTTCATAGACAAACATTTCGAGGCATACAACTTATTGTACCATTCACTTATATTTATTGCCATTCTTCACTCAAACTATTATCATTACTTGAGCTACTTGCATGCCTCATTTCTTCATCACTTGTAGGTGATATTGTACTTGGGTTATTTGGATAAATTTTTCGTTCATTAGGTTGATTTTGTTCCCTCTTTTCATGTTCCATCTACTAGCATAGAAATAAAGTGTAATGAGTATATATACATTTATAATATAATATATATGATTATGTGATTAAAAAGTCATACCATTGCAAGAAGTGGTTCATAAACAATGCTCATTGTTTCAAATCCATTCATCATTACTTCTCTCTATAACTCTTATATTGGCTCCACTATATGCCTTATCTCCTGCAAGATGTCCTTATACTCAATCCCCTAAAGTTTCCTAGCCAAACCATCTTTTGGAGGAGTTTTTTTCTCAAATATAGGAACCCTTACACCCTTTTCCATATGACACAGAGTGTCATCCTTGCCTGATTCCTAATTCCTAATGACAAGGTGCGTCAGTGACACTTGTGGCCTAAGGACAATGAGTGTTGGAACCTCCTGCTAGTGCACAAAGATTGTCAGCACTGTTAAAATGGTAAAAAGAGAATATTTCAAGAACCTTCTAGATGAAATTCCTCATGAAGGCCTATCCCAACTGCCTGGAGTAGGTGGAATTTGTACCCCTATCCTCTATGGATGATCCCTCACCTTCTGATCCAGGAGGATATTGGTGGCCACCCACCTATTCCTCTTGGACCCCCACCACTGTTTCTTTCAGTTTTCCAGTTTCCTTAATTATAGCACAATTTACTATTTTTGGCAGTTTTCGGGTCCTAAACTTCAGGAACCGTTTTGAAGCCCTAAACGACGTTTTTTTGGCATCGAATGGTCGAGAAATATGAGTATGTTTCGGACTCAATATTTTCCATTTATAGATGTAGTCCTTAAACAGATCTTTCTAACGATGTATCATGCGCGTCAAATGGAGGTAGTATGCTAAAGTTACAAACCCAGGAAATTGATGTACCAAGTTACCCAACAGGGCCCACATTAAGGCGTTTCACCTCCTAGGGTTAGGTTTTTGGATGTGTAGGGTTTCCATTGTTTCTCAATAATATATAGGCCTTCGAGCCTCATTGTAACATAGAGTTCAGAGGCATGTAGCCACCACATCTCTTCTCAGAGATAAGCTACCAGCACTTTAGCTAGTATATTTCCATTCTGTATGTAAACAAGTTTCAGTTATTGATTAATGAAATGAAGTGTTATTTCCACTGCATATTTGTTTCTATGGTTATTTGTGTATTCTTTTGCGTTCCTGCATAAATCCGGATCAGTGGTATCAGAGCAATCTTCTCTTTCTCGATCCTTCTTTGCATGTCCCCAACGAGGGTGGGGTATAAAGAGTTAGGGCTCGATTTGGTTGAACCTTTGCAAGATCAACCTTGCAAATCCCGACGGCCACCCATGGGGGATGAAAAGAAAGACGAGGGTGCAGAAGATCCTATCAAAATGTTGCTTGAGGAGGCCCTTGAAAAACAAAGGAATGCGATGATGGATAACTTCACCCAGATCCTTCAACGACTTCCCACTGGAAGTGCATCTGCATCTAGTAGCTACTCTGGAGGTGTAACCCCTTTTAAGGTACAAGTAAACTTCGACATTCCCATATTTGATGGTCGAATAGATGCAGACGACGTAGATAAATGGTTGAATCTATTAGAAGGATATTTCTCGGTTCATGACCTTTCTAACCGAGAAAAGATTACTTTTTCTCTACTCAAAGCTGCCCCCCATGTCAAGGACTGGTGGGAAACCTACTGTGAGAGAAAGGATGAGGAGGAACCCTCTCTGTTCTTAGCCGTACCCACTTGGAATTATTTTTGAGATTCCATAAAGGGACAATATTATCCAGTGGGGAGCTATGAGGACAAGTACATCCAATGGACTACACTGCGGCAGCAAAGAGATCAAGATGTGCAGGAGCTGACGAATCTGTTCCATACCCTGCACACCAAGTTGGGTATCAAATATTTAGAGAAACATTTGGTGCTAAAGTACCACATTTGTCTGCACAGATACATTCAGGAGGAAATGGAGTTCCTCGACATCTCCTCGCTTGGTATGGCATATCGGTATGCTGCCAAAATTGAGCAAAAATTTAAACATAAAAAGCAAGACTTTGGATCTGCGAATCAGAAGCAAGGGAAAGGTGCCCCCAAACCACAAAACCAAGGACACATCCAAGGCATGGCCACTCAAGAAAACTTGCCAAAGCCACAAGCAAAGAGCAACACTGCAAAGCCGAAGAAGGAAGTGGGAAAGTGGTGCGAGTTCCATAAGAGCCCCACTCACAACACAAGTGAGTGTCAGGCTAAGCAGTCACTGGTGGCTGAGATAAAGGCTTCTTAATCAGATGCATACTATGACACTGAATCTAAACCCGAGAAGGGGAATGACAGAGGGAAGAAGATTATCGATGCAGAGCCCAATGCCACCGTTGCCACCACGAAGATCCAAAAGGAAGAACCAGAAGATTCAGAGGAGGAGAAGCGTCTTTTCCACTCCCAGATGTGGGTAAAGGGTTCCCTGCTACAGTTCATCATTGATAGTGGGAGCCAAAGGAACCTGAATTCAGAAGAGGTCGTGAAGTGGTTGGGTTTGCCGACCACAGCACACCTGCAACCATACACCATCGGGTGGCTTCACCAAGGACGAGATCTTCGCGTCAGCCAGCAGTGCCACCTTCCCTACAACATCAAGCCCTTCACCGATGAGGTATTATGTGATATTGCTCCTCTTGATGTTTGTGATGTATTATTAGGTCAACCATACTTATGGAAGCGACATGCTGTGTATGAGTCCCGGCCTCGCGCTGTTATTATTACATTGGGAAATAATTTGTACAGGATACCAGAGGTACCACCCCCTACCGCTATCTCTTTGGTTACTGCAAAACAATGCAGTAAGCTCATTTCCAAAACCGGGAAGTTTGTTTTCTTAATGATCCACCCTCAGGGCAAGAAGAAGATTGTGGCCACAACCTCCAGATAGGGCCCCTCCACACGACAACAACAAATGGACAAGGTCGTGGAGGAGTACCAGGACATATTCACCTCACCCACCGGGGGTGCCTCTCCACTGTCAAGTCAAGCACCCCATCGATCTAACCCCAGGTGCGTCGCTGCCCAATGGACTGATCTATCACCACTCTGTTCTAGAGAATGATGAAATCAAGAGGCAAATTCAGGAGCTGCTGTAGAAGGGTCACATCCAGCCAATTTCATCACCCTATGGGAGCTCGATCGTGTTGGTACAGAAAAAGGATGGGACTTGGAGACTCTGTATTGACTATTGGGCGCTGAACAAGATCACTATCTGAAATAGGTACCCGATCCCACAGATTGATGACCTCCTGGACCAGCTTAAAGGGGAAAAATATTTTAGCAAGATCGACTTAAATTCCGGGTATCACCAGGTACCGATCAAGCCGACCGATGTGTGGAAGATTTCCTTCAAAGCCAAGGGGGGCCTTTTCGAATGGTTGGTCATGCCTTTCGGGCTAACGAATGCTCCTGCAACCTTCATGAGACTGATGGACGACATCTTGCGTCCATTCACCAACTCATTTGTAGTAGTGTACTTGGATGACATCCTGATCTTCAGCCAGACTTGGGAAGAGCACCTCCACCACATCCGACAGGTCCTCCAAACAATATGGCAGCACAAGTTGTGTGCCAACTTGGACAAGTGCACTTTTGGCATGACCCAAGTTCAGTATCTGGGATAGATTATTGATGACTACGGGTTACATGTGGATCCAACCAAGATCCAAGCCATTCGGGATTGGCCAGCCCCAACTACTCTAACAGAGCTTCATAGCTTTTTGGGCCTTGCTAATTTCTACCATAGGTTCATGTTGGGATTCTCTCATATCACTTGGCCCTTGAGTCAAGTCACCAAGGTAGGAGCGAAAGCAAAATTCTTTTGGTCAGAAACTTAGGAGAAGAAGTTTGCAGAATTGAAACATCGCCTCTGTTGTGCCCCAGTGCTCGCATTACTAGACTTGCAACAACCATTTGAGATCGAGACAAATGCCTCTGACTATGCTATTGGGGAAGTCCTTACTCAACAAGGGCATCCAGTGGCATATCATAGTGAGACACTGTCAGACACAGCCCGCAAATATCCCACTTATGACAAAGATATGTATTCCATTGTACAGGCTTGCCAGCAATGGAAGCATTACATTTTGGAGAAGAAAAAGATCATCCACACAGACCACCAACCCCTACAGTTCATGCAGACACAAGGGAAGTTATAGAACGATCACCATCAGAAGTGGTCCACATATATACAACAGTTTCATTTGAACATCAAGTACAAGAAGGGAAGCACCAATAATGTTGCAGACTACCTCAGCCGACCACCAATCGTGGCGATAATGACCATGCTCAACTCTTGTGGGCACGGGACTTATGATTGGTCGCTTCTCTATAAGAGCGATCCAGAATTCAGCCACACATACCAAACGCTCTTGGAGGGAAACCAAGTTCCAAAATTTCACCTCCAGGATGTACTATTGTGTCACATGGGACACCTTTGTGTTCCTTCAAGCGAGCATGCTAAGATGATTTGGGAAGCACACTAAAGTCGGGTCGCTGGGCATTTCGGGGTCAAGAAAATAGTGGCAGTACTGCAGAAGTATTTCTATTGGCTTAACCTTCAACATGACGTTGGGAAGTACATCCGATCCTGCACTACCTGTGCCATTGCCAAACCATCCATCAAGAAGCAAGGCCTCTATGCTCTATTGCCTAACCCTAGTCGACCTTGAGAATCCATATCCATGGATTACATGTCAGGTCTTCCTTCTACTAAGCACGACAACAACTGTGTGTTTGTGGTCATTGACAGATTCTCAAAGATGGCCATAATGGCGGCCTGCAAGAAGAATATCACAGCAGAAGCCACTACTAAACTCTTCTTTGAACGAGTGTGGGTACACTTTGGTATCCCACAGTCTATAATCTCAGACCCGGACAACAGGTTCCTTAGTACATTCTGTTCTAGCCTATGGTCAATGCTAGACACCAAGCTCACAAAGTCCACAGCTTTCCATCCCCAGACTAATGGCCAGACAGAGGTTGTCAACAAGACGATCGTACACATTTTGCGCATGTACAACTCAAAGCATCCATGCACATGGGATGAGAGCTGTAGAAATTTAGGCCAGCAATAGATTAATTTTACCCACAACAATTATCAATTGATCATGCAAAATTGCTAACAAGAGAGACTGAATATGGAGCTGTAACACAAAATTATATTAACTGAGTGTACAATATCCAACCCTGTAATAACATAGGCTACTGAATAAATAGAATACATCAAGAGGTCGAATGCATAAGGAGGCATCCAAAACTAGCATAAAGCAGGCTTACTCAAAATAGGCAAATCCCCCATAGGTGTAAAAAGCTGATCCCAAATCTGTCGTGGAGCTCACGAATTGGCAAGGGTGCATGGGCAAGCTAAAGAGTAGTGGAATGGAAGCTCATACATGATTTTTCATGGAGAAAAGAGTGGAGGATGAAGAGGACAAA